>NDXZ01026702.1:4604-23602 GCA_003055125.1 Paykullia maculata | reverse complement strand
TTTTTTTTTTTTTTATATAAGTTATTTTATTATATCTTTCAAATGCACTTTAAATAAGATGAAAAAAATTTTAGAAAATTATGTCTTAAAATCCAATCGCTGATTACTGAAATAAAACAATTTTTCACATATAGCTGGTATGATTTTCATTATTATGTGCGTGCGTGACCAGTAGGCTGGCAAGAACCACCCCCCATCCGGCGAGCTTCAGCCGTGCTAACGCGGGTAAAGAAACAATTATGTACCGATCAATTGTTCTTACTGATCAAGCTTAAGGTAACATTTATTGTATATGATTTAAACACTTAGAATGATCAACATAAAATCTAAAACGCTAAATTCATAAATGAAGATAATCTTTGATCTTTAAAAAAATGTTACGGCATAACGAATTCGTTAGTTTATCGAAAGGACCTAACATTTTACCATTCGTTATACTGGGCTTCGACTGTATATTTAATTCAATTGAAGGGATGGAACTGAAAATTTGCGTTGATATTAAAAAATATTTAAAATAGTGCAGTTGCGATCCCAAAGAAATACATAAATACATAAATGGGGTTTTTTTTTTTTTGAAATAAAACAAAAGAGCTTTAAAAATTTGTATAACTTTGAAAAAAGTTATGATATTCAACCCCCCTTCTCGTTAAGTAAATGTCAATATTTTAAAGTTAATGAAAACTATCAGCGCAATTACTTTGCCACAAAATCGTTGAAGCAATATTTGGTATACAATTTTGCATAAAAACATTCTTAGAAAACCCTTTAAGTTTTGGGTTCATTAAGAGTTTTGTTTGCTTTATATAATGAGCATCAATTCATAACTTGTGTAGCACTTATATCAGCTCATTTTTTAAAAATCAATTTAATTTTCTTCTTTTTTTATTAATATAAAACAAGTTTATAACTGAGTATTCCATTATAATAGAATATTGTTTTAGAAACATTTTCTTACCTTTATTTAAATGCCTTAAAACATCTTACAAATTTTATATATTAAAAAAAGTAAAACTCCATTTATGGATTTTGTTTATTCAAAGTAAAATTGTTCGATCGGTTTTAGGAAACAACGTTAAAAGTTCAACTTTTTAGCAAGGTTAGCAAAAACAATTATATGCACTGTTTATTTTGTTAGATTACAAGAGTCAAGCCATCAAGGCTACACAAAGTGGTTCAGTGTGTGCTTAAGTATGTAAATATCTTATAAGCGGGGTCACACGGTACAAAGTCGTTCAGTTAAAAATAGTCTAGGGCTAAATATTATTGTCCATTAATACCTTGTTTCCAAAATCCCTTGCGTTTAAGTTTATGCAATCAACAAATCGTCAAAAGCATGTTTTATCACTGTAGTGTCCTACCACACACATAAATTAATTATGAAATTTCCATTGTAACACGTCAAGCCTTATTAAATTTTAATTATATTATTACGTTTATATTCAGTAATAACAAATATAAAATATAAAACTGCCATTTGAGAATTTTGTTTAAATATAAAACTAATACTTCACAAAATTTCATTGTAAATATGTATATGAAATGTTTAGAAATTAATCATTTAAAAAAATAAAGCCCTATTTCTTAATAAAAACAAACAAACAAACAAACAAAATGGCCAGTGTCGTCGTAACACAATTATTATCATGTATTTATGAAAAAATATTTTAATACGTTTTTGTTTTGTTATGTACAATAAGTTGTAACAATTATTTTTTAAATGTTTTTTTAACAAAAATGGTTTATTTATTTAATTATTATGGCTAACATTTTTTTACTTATCCTCTCTTGCTGCTTAATACCTCCTCAAATCGAAGTCATTAGAAAGTATTGAAATTTAAAAAAAAAAGTAACATATCGATTAAAAACAAACTATTTATTTCTGATTTAATTAAACTCATTAATAGAAATTTTTTTAATAAAAAATGCTTATTTAATAGAAAACATAAATAATTATTAATAAACTAAAATAATTATGTAAATCGTCATACATTTATTACTTTAAATAATTGAAGAAAACAATGCCAAAAATTTAATCTAAAAAATCGAAAGTTAAAGTTCATTAAAATTATTTTATGACTTAATTAATTATAAATATAAAGAGCTTTGCCAGAAAAAATTAATATTAATACCAACAACAAAAACAACAAAAACTAAAATTTATAAGTTTATTTTTAAATTTATTTAATTGAAAAAGACTGGAATAAACAGAAGTATAAAATATTAAAAATAAAAAAAACAACACAATTCTGGTTAAATTTTTAAATTATTTATATTAAAAACTAGACAAAGATTAATGATAGATAGTCAATTCCAAGTTTAAAAAAATTTATCTTTTATTATTATACATATACATAGTACATTTACATATACATACATACACATACATACATAAAAGTAGCAAGATTAATTTAAATGCATATGCGTTCCAAACATGCATGCAAACATGTTTATTTAAATCTATACATATGTACATATACATACATACATACACATATACATACATATGTAAGTAGTAGATAAAACGAAATTGGAGAATTAACTTTTTGCACAAATTACATGTTTAACTAAAACTTTTAATAAATCTATCTATCGGTGAAAGTTTCCATTTTTCTGTTCGAAAGTTCTTATATCTTTATTCTTTTAAAAATTGATTATGATTTTAACATTATTTAAACCATTTCACTTGCTACTAGTTTTCGTTATTTGAGAGTCGTTAATTGTTAGTTTTTTTTTTTTTGTTGTTTAATTTAGGTAACATTTATTTTTTATATCAGTCTTTAAAAAAAAACCCCAATTTTTTTAAGCAAATAAACGTAAGATCGCAAGAATAAAAAACAAATGATGCTTATGATATTTTTTAAATATAATAATTAAATTAAAGTAAAAAAAAATATATTTAATATATAATATAAAAAAAAAGGAACAAACAAATTAAAATCATTTAAAATACCTCAAGAGTATTAAAATGAAACCTTTGTAAGAGAAACTGTAACTAAAACTAAAACAAAATAAAAATAATAACATCAAGTATGTAAAAATCAATAATAATTTTAATATTAATTATGAGTTAAAAAGACAAAAATCTAAATAAAATAACAATGCTAAATATATACATATGTACAAATATATATGTATATATAGTATATGTATGCATACATATGTATATGTATATATGTAAATATAAATATTCATTAGAAAATTTAATAATTGCTAAATACAAAACAAAAAAAGTTGTTAATATTCTAAAGAAAGTTTTATAAATTGTTAAAAATATAAAATAAAACAGATCTGATTTATGAATAGAAACTAATTCAAAAATTACAAATACAAATACTCTTATCCCCTCCCTAACAAAAAGAGAGCAAATAAAAAATGACACCTTGAAAATAGGTGAAAGCAAAATGCAAGCAACTGCAACAGTTGATTCAAAACGAACAAATGTTAATTTCGAAATAAAAGAAAAATATAAACGAAAACAAGTCACTACCAATACAGATACACAAATAATACATACTCAAGATTCAAACAAAGCCATACAAACATCACGCCCATTCCTGTCCTAAGAAATGCATACCTTTATGATACAATAAATAAATAAAATTAAAAAAAAATACCAGATAACTTAATGAACAAATTATTGTAAAAAAAATTCAAATGCTTTTTTCTTATTTATGACACGGAATAATTAAAAATCGTAAGTAACCAAAAAAAATACATACATAAAAGTTTTTTATTTGTTTGGCCATTATTTTTAACTTTTATATGTTAAAACAAAATTGTGGAGTTCACACCGCATTTTGGTGCATCTTATTTGGTTAATTTCAAGCATTTTGTTCTAAAACTTTTAAATTAATAATTTTTTAACAAAAATGTATGGAGAAATTGCCAAGTGACAAGTACCGTATGCAGTGTGAACTCCACTAATACATTAAAAAGAAAATCCCGAAGTTCTCGGGACAAAAAAAATTCCCAATGCAGTAGCTTACAGGAAAACAAGAAGACACAGACAAAAATTGGTGTTTTAATTTCTTAATCGTTAATACTAAAATTTAAAATAAAAATATTTCATGTACAGACACAGTTCTTTTATATATTTTTTTAAGTATTGCTATACATACGTAGATCAAACTAAAACCGTTAAGGTCACATTTGCAATGTATGATGTACGGATCATTAAAAACTATTTTATTTATATTCTTATATTTTTACGTTTTTAACATTTATAACAGTTTTCTGAGCGTTGCAAAAGTTGTTCTAATCTGGAAAATATGAACAATTTTCGACCGTTCAACCGTCGACAAGATTATGTTCTTTGTGGTAAAGTTTATCTCGATTCTTCTTTTTTTTAAAGGGTGATTAAGTGATTTTCGGTATTAAGCCTAATATGAGATATAAAACATATTAAGAATCGACTACAAGAAAATTTGAAAGATAGCCTTGTTTTTTGGTAAATTTTTTTCGATAACAATATTTTTAACCTCTTTATGACCTATGTAAGTACATATGTATGTTATAAAAAAAAAATTATTCTATAGGGTTTATGTACGTTTCAAAAATTATTATAGACTATACCTCAATTTTACGGAAAATGGCTAATAATATCTATGTATGTATGTTAACCGGTGTCAAGAAAGTATGGGCAGATGGTGATAGATTGTGTAAAGTATATACATATGTACATAGCATAAAGACGAAACTTTGCTCCACGTTATTACATTATTGTCATATTGGGCTGTTTACATCCTGGAGAAAACGTTTCGTTTTAACAACCTTACAATACTAATTACAGCAGTTTCCGGTCTTTAATTTCGCACAAAAGCTGCCACATTGACTGTTTTTTTTAACCTTATACATAATAAAACAAGAGATGGCGCTTTGACCATCACACAACAGTGAAGCCAAGTTTTATGTATTTTAATATTTGTACAATTTACAATTCAATTTTTAATAAAAATTATATATGTATAGATGGCTTAATTACTGCACATTTAGAAAATGTTTATAAATAAAAACATTTAAAACTACATATGTATGTATATCTGCACAAGAGCACATCCGTTAGAAAGATTTTCTGCAAAAATTATCATTTTAATAACAGACTAAACATTCAAATGATAAATACTGATGAGGAGGGAACATGAAGTAATTATTTTTTTATTCACTGCCAATAATTAACATATTAAACTCAAATAAAAAGCGCACTTATTTTAGGTAAACTATAGAAAAAAACGTTTGCTAATGTTTCATATGTAGTTTCAATTCTCTGAAAATTGAACAAATAGAAATTGAAAAGTATGTATATATTTCATATTCATATTTCATATTCAGTACATATGTATATAAGTATTTCTTTATTTTGATGTTCTTGTACGTAAGTATACTCTATACCTATAGAATAGTTAACAAATTGACGTTTGATTTAATGTAAAAATCATATGTCTTAAGATGATACATACATATGTACATATGTATGTACATATATATATAAATGAAATTGATAAAATAAACAAAATAATCTTAAATTATGCGCGGTGAGAAGATAAAAGAAGCAATATGCTGACAAAAAAAGTCATAATTTTATTTAAACACAACAGACGATCAAATACATTTTGTTTTCTGTTGGATTAGAGTACGTTTGGAGGGCTTTCATTATTAGCTTAAAGAATATTTGAACATCGTGCAGCTGGCACGGAACAACTAGTAGAGAGTGGTAAGAACTTTATATGATTCCAAGTGGCATTGAATCTAAAAAGATATACATATAACAAACTTTATCACATCATGTTTGTAATGGAAATTTAGCGACTATACATTTGTATTGTGTACTTACAAGTATCTTTCAGCTAATTGTTGTTCCACATGAGGTTTAATGTGTGCATAATCCTTTTTATCGGCAATATTAGTACTACAATGTTTTTGCATGTAAGCTAAAGTAAAAAGCTCATTTTCATTGAATGACCTTAAACCCGGTAACCTCAAACGTTCTGTTAGCCGAAGGCTTTCGTATGTATGCTCTTGATTAAATGAAGCCCCAATAATCGGGGAAGAACTGTCAACAGCATTTAGAAATGAACTAAGAGCTTTCGCAGTTATTTTGGCCGAACTTAAGGTAATGTGAAAACTTTTTAAGGCATGTTCAGAAATATCTCTCAATTCTTCACTACCTTGTTTATTCCCTGTAATACAGCCTACGTTTACTTTGGCCAAATTAAATTTTGAAGCTAAAGAATCTCCATTGTCAGCTTTAAATTGCTCGACAAATGTTGAGACGCTATCGATGAGAACTTCCAAGATATCTGATCCAATGCGAGCGAAATTAACAGCAACTGGAAAGCGATAGTCATAGTATTTGGAAGTCACAATTCCTCGTGATATAACCAGCATGTTAAGCATTTTTGAATAAGCCACAGATGGACTCTCATTAAAGGTATACATTTCCGAAATTATTCTGACAAAGAAACAAAATATTTGTTGAAATTACAAATAAAATATGCATAACCATTATGACTTGTCCATACGTATCAATGATATTTAAGGCCTTTAGTTTTTCCTTCATACGCGCTTTACGGAAACTCCATATAGACTGTAAATGTTCCACAAAGTACAAATTGTTGAGCAAAAGCTCATTGTAATAATCCTTGATGTAGCTTTCATTTGTTAACACTTCTTCTGGTATACCGATCTGTAAACGCATTGTTGTAAGCTAAATAAAAAAGAAAATTTTAGAAATTTTTGAATCGTAATAAACTTTAAAATTATTATTTCGATTTTTGCGATAATTCTGTACCTGTGATTTTAAAACTGTGACTGAAAAATCACTTGTAACAACAGCGACTAAAAATGCACAGTCACTGTTTAAAAGAACAGCGATTTAAAAATCACATTCACAGGTTACGATGTTCCATAAAAATCACGGGATCGCTCATCTCTAACATCTACACATACATATGTAAACAAGTAAGGCGATATATTCGGCTGTGCCAAATCTTATATACCCTTTACTACGTTTGTTTATTTATGTATGTATGTATGTATGTATGTGTGTATATGTATATGTATGTGCATATGTATGTATGTATGTACGTATGTATTTACATGTCCGAAAGGTCTTAGAAAACTTGATTTTTGTATGATATTAATTTTAGTCCATGGCATGTTTTACACACAAATATAATCAAAAAAATGCTTTTGATTTTTAATAGCAATAATCTCGGTAAAATTTCTGATTGTTTAGTAGGGGTCGCAAATGAATGTTGTAGAAATTACAAACGGAATGACAATCTTATATACACATGTATACCATTGTCACCTGTGGTGAAGGGTGTATTAAATACGATTTTGAATATACGTACATACGTATTTAAGAGATAATTAGGTCTATGTTACCTTTTCATTTATAAAATGTTTTATATCCTTATCAATCCAATCGGCTTCATCTACTGACTGTTGCAACTGATTTCTTAAACTATAATACAAAAGTTTAAGAAATTCGTCATTGCCACTCGTTTTATTAACTAAAGTTGACATTCTATAACTTGAATATATTGTGGTCGACTAAAAACATAAAAAAAACCCAATAATCACAATGTCATTCTGTAAGAAAAGATTCACTTACCTTCTTTAGTTCTTTGGTTTGCATCAGGGAGTCTACTGCATATGGTAACCATTCCTTAACTATCTTCGTACAAATCATCCATCGGGGATATGTAGCTGTGCGCCCATATATAGCATAATCAAATGTTTCTACTAAATTGCGGTATTCTTTTGACAAGTGTGGCAACAGGTGACGAGCCAACGACCAAATTATAAAATTATTTATAGGTCTGAAAAAATGTATGTATAATTTGTTTATTTTTTATTTCATATCCATACATACATACATACATATATTAAAAATAAAATTTTAACATCTTTTTGTAAAAAAAAATAATCAAAGCATCTAAGGTGTATTAATGTCATTACTGACCCGATCAGTTCTTTGTTTTTATACCCTATACCATCACCGATCGACTAAAGTTTTCTTTCTAAGTCAAATAAGAAATGTTTATCCGCCTGCTTTAGAAAGTGATCTTCATTCATCTGTATTGGTAAAGAGCAAAAAAAAAACCAACTAAGTTTTATAGAAATAGAAATCTTCGTAACGAATTCTGCGAAGATCATACCATAACTTATAAAACTGCTAAAAATGTTAAAATCAAATCAGAATTTAAGTTTAATGTAAGTCGGGCTTGACCAGATACAGCTTTCTTACTTGTTTTATTTACTGCAATTAAATTATAATGCGGTTGGTTTAGACCAACTGTAATTTTATTGTACTAAATATATAGTAATTGTTATACATACATACATACATACATATATCGTTTAGAATAAATTAAAATACTACTATCAGTAAATGTCAGATTTACCACTGAAGCAACGTTTTTTAAAGACACCGAGGATACCTGACAAACTAAATATCTAAGGGCGACTTCCGAAAGAACGTGTGCTGGCCACATGCAACTTGACATGGGTAATGCTTTGCTTAAAATACGTTGAAAACAAAACAATATAATTGAAACATTATTCCCAAGATACATATGTACAATAGAATAGCTATCGCTGAATACATCTTGACTATATATCAAACTGTACAAAATAATAAAATGAAATATAAAACCGGAGTTAAAAAATATCGAAATTAATAATGCAAAGTAAAATATCGAACATATATATCGATAGATTTTTAAGAAATATCGATATTTTGATATATCAATATTTTTTCCCCCAACCCTAGTATGTACGATAAAAATAATATTTTATTCAGAGAAATACATAACGCTCATTTACTCAAACAACGTCATAACTAAAAAAATGAAATTTCGGAGTTAATGATGCAGAATTGTTAACTATATTATGCTTTATATTGTATAAAAAATGCATGCAAATAATATTTCCACTAAATTGTATGTAAATTAAAAACTTTAAACTCATTTTCTGCAAAACTAGTAAATGAGCGATATGTAATTGCAAGTTACCCAGTTACTTACTTTTTATCAGACGTTGCAACTACTGTAGATATTTGATGGAAAAATTCCACATCTCTAACTAAAATTTCAGTTTCTTCCGTAATTCTTGTTTGCGGAAATAGAGCCTGCAATGTTTCCAAAATGGGAAGCTATTGTAATTCAAAATAGATGACAAAAAATATACATATAAACATTAAATAATAGATAAAAATTGATAATTTTAAAATCTTTTTATGAGCTGTTCCATGTACACATTGATGAACTCCATAAAACCAAAGTTAATAAATGCGATTGAAATAATGCTCATTGCTTCTGAAATAAATGAATTATAATTTAATGGCGAACAAAATCTTGGCGTTTAATGGTATTTAACTTTATTAATCAGGAAAGTTGTAACATATATGTAAATACATACATACATAAATATAAAATGTTATGACTTTACCAAATGTTTTGACACTAGAATTTAATTTTTTTTTTAAAGCGGAGTTAATCAATGTGTGCACTCAACCGCTTATATGTAAGCACATACATATGTATGTGTGTATATACATCTGTATGTACCCTGCAGATAACGAGACTAGTTCATACATGCATGTAAAGAGCAGTCCAGAAAGGAGTAGGAGTACTCCAAAACAACTCCAAATATATGGTAAAAAGGTGGTCGGTTTAACATTACGATGTCCTAGGACTAGACCATATAACCCAGTTTATCATTACACCGGATTACTCCATGGAGTACTCAATAATGTAATACATTTTTTATTTTTTTGTATTTACAATAAAAATTGATTTTTTTTACTAATTACACAAAGCTTGCTATGTTGAAACACAACCATTTGTCATAACATGGTCCATAACTACACTGCATTGGGCCATAATGTAACTAGTCCATTTAAACTATAATAGACTACGTAGTCCAATATTATCTGTAGGGTATATACACGCTTGCTATTTGCTGTTATAAACATTATTTCTTCTAATAAAACATACCGATGGCGCAATAGTTTTTATTTCGGCCAGTGTTTTAATTTCATTTAAAACTCTTTCCTCCGTCGATGATCTGACTAAATTAATATGGTTAACAATTCTCTTTTCATAATGGAACACTTCATCAGCAAAGAGATCCGCTTCTCCGGAAACAATACCTACAGTATGTCGAAAAAATTCAATTATTTTGTTAATATTTTTGTTCGGGATTTCCCGGGTCAAAATTTGCGGGTCCCGAACATTTTCCGGGAAATTTGCGCGGGAATTCCCGGGATTTTTGAAATGCAACCAAAATGCGCTTGATGGATTTAAAACGCGCTGAGCTGTGAAATTAAGACAATATTATCATTTAAATAACATGTCAAACGTTTTGAAGCCCATTCAATTGGCAGAAGATATATTACATAAGTTAGTGCTGATATAATTGTAAATACGTTACGTTAAGAAAAAGATGTAAATGCAATGCCGGCTTCTTTGAAATTTCGAATTGGCGAAAGAAAATAAATAAAAATGTACACACTTTAAAATTTAAATAAAAACAAACAAAAAAAAATGGTTCACACTTGCTTAAAAAAATTTAATGATTTTATCTATGCATTAGATTCTGAAAATGTAATTTAATACTTTTTATGCTTCACCCGAAGTTTTGATCTAACATGTTTGTATGTTCGGTTCTCGTCATAAACTATTAATTTGCTTTCCAGTATCACTTCTGCAAGGCAATGTATAAAAATCAAAAATTTTTTGCATTTTCTGACTTAAATTATTGCATTTGTAAAGGACATTTACTTGTGCTTATTTTGAAGAGCATTCGTATGCCAATGAAAAGTATATACTGCTTTCAAATTTTTGATTATTTTTTGCTGGGATATGTATACGTTATTATTATACAAAAAATCAAAATTGTATAATTTTTATACCCTTCACACATGTGGTAAGGGTATATATAGGTTTGTCATTCCGTTTGTAATTTCTTCAATATTCATTTGCGTAAAGTATATAGTTATATTCGGGATCCTTATAGATATGGAAGTCGATTTAGCCATGTCCGTCTGTCCGTGTGTATGTTGAAATCAAGTTTACGTAGCTCCCATAAGTCACCCAGGGTTGTATGTGGTATCAATCTTTTGGAAATACTTTCGAGAAAATCGGTATAATTACATGAAATATTTTTATGAATAAATAAATAAATTTAAAAAAAAATAATAAAAATAAATAAAAATAAAAATATTGAAAACTGGCAAGATCCATCAATAAACGGCTGAGATAAGCAAAAAAAGACGACTGCCTCGTTTTTTTTAATTTTTTTTTTTTTTTTACTCAAAAATTATTATATTTTAAATAAATTTTTCGATTTTTAAGCAAAGAAAATTTTTTTCGAGATAAAGCAAAAAAAACATTTTTGTTTGTTTTTTTTACACAAAAATGATTATATTTGTGGGTAAGACATGTCAAATTAAAATTATTATTGTTGTGTGTTTTGAAAAATATGTACTAATAAACACACTAGATACACGTAGTGAAGGGTACATAAGAATTGGCATGGCCGAATATAGCGCTCTTACTTGTTTTAACTAACATTTAACGCATTTGCAAACTAACTTAATAGATCTCATGAATTGTTATTTGTTAAAATAAATCAAATTAAATAATTGTTTGTATCGTTTGATATTGGGCGGGAATTCCCGGGATTTCACGGCAAATTGAAAAATCAATCCCGCTTTCCCGGAAAATGAAAAAGTGCGGGAAAAAAAAACTCAAGTATGTATGCATTTTTACCCATATTTATCGCAAAATCACGCAGCAATAGAATGTAGGCACGAACAATCTATAAAAATTAAATTTAATAGAATTAGAAACATAAATAATTATTCTGCTTTCTTTAAAAAAAATACAGCTCTGATATTTACATACTTCGTCATTTTGATCACGATTGTAGAAATATTTATCGGGTAAACCAATCTCTCCCTCGTCCAGTGTTATTATATAGTCATGAGGTTTACTAAAACTTTAAATTAAAATTAAGATTTTTGTAGAAAATTCAAGTATATATGTATAGCACAAATGCATGTATACTGCTTTGATTTCTTTAAATGACTCACCGATTTTCTACGGAAACTTTATAATAGGGAAATATACCATAGGCAGCCTGTAAATATACCAAGGCCTTTTTATATTCCCAATTTTGTAAGCGAGTAGAAACTCTAAACGCCTGCCAACCATCTGTAAACAGAATTAAAAATAAATATATTAATATCCTTCGTTAAACAAAATGTGAAAAATGTTTAAGTTGCTTTAGTAAATTCAAAGCATGTTATTGATATAAAGTATGTACATCATACTAGAGTACTAGAGAAAAAATATCGATATATTTCGTAGAACTGTACATACATACATACTATGTATTTTAGGTACTTTTTTAATACAAAATATTTGTTGAACTTTGATCAATTTCGTTAAAAGGTTCATATTAGCTTATACGACTATAATGCAGACATTAATTTGAGAAACAAAATTAAACTAAAAGGGGGAAAAACAAAAAAATGTCTTTACTAAAAATTGATTGTAGATTATAAATCTAGAAATATGAAGTTAGAGTATATTGACCCAGATTGAGACAAAAATAAATAACTAAAATAAATGGAGAATTAAAGTACTTTTTTAAATTTGGTTTAAGTACTTTATCGCATTTTGTATACCCTTCACAACAGGTGACAAAATATAAGTTTTTCATTCTGTTTGTAATTTCTACAATATTCATTTGCGACCCTATAAAGTATATATATTATGAATCCTTATAGATAGGGAAGTCGATTTGGGCATGTCCAAATGTCTGTCCGTGTGTTGGTTAAAATCAAGTTTTTGTAACTCTTTTTGGTCAGCCAGAATTGTATGTGGTATCAATCAACCTTTTGGAAATATTCCCGAGAAAATCAGTATTGAAAACTAGCAATATCCGTCAATAACTAGCTGCGATATAAAAAAAAAGACGGCCACTTTTTTTTATTAAAAATATTATTTTGCAACTGGATAAACCACGGACATGTTTGAAAATATTGGACTCATTGGCCCATAATCCGCAAAGATAACAATAGTGATCCACTGTCATTACCAGTTACTGCATAAGAAAATTACATCGTTGTATCACATTTTCTTTAAAACCTTTTTTTATTTGAGGTTCATCAACCATTTTAGAGTTTTTAAGGAGGCAATCAATTTTGTTCTTTCCGAGCTACATATGTTTTAAATTGCATACATATATATGTCTTCTGCATTAGCACCAAAGCTGCAACTGGCCTTAACACTATCCCTTTAAGTTAGTGTATGTTTTCAACATACCACTGGATATGACTACTCAATCGGCATTAGTCAGAGCGGAGTTTACAAAACTGTCAACAAGGTTAAAAAAAGGAGGATAAGCTGTGTTCAAAATTCATTAATTTTTCCAGATCAATTTCTTTTATGCAAGGTCTCATTTATAAAACTAAAATTTGTAATAAAACTTACATTTTTATGATATTTTACATCATTTGCAGTAAAAAAAATACTTTTTTTATTGTTATTTATCTAACGATGAACTTTTCGTAAGCCAACACTCAATAGCTCACTCGTTATCGAAAGCGGTAATTCCAAAATCAAAAATTACGAAAAATTTTACTTGATTACGAATGCAGTAGTAATTCGGCCTCTGCTCTTGTAAAAAATCCCGATTTAGGTACATATTTTATTTTGAAAGCTTTATTATTTTCAATAATTGCTTCTAAGACTTTAACTTTTTTTTTTCGTATTAACAAAATCTTTTTTTAATTGTTGTTTTTTCCTTAGTAATCTTTGTTCGGAATGCAATACGTTTTAGATTTTTTAAGTGGGATTTTAAAACACATAAAAATCTTATTATTTTTTAAACAATGAATTTAATGTTTATTCAACAAAAATGTTGTGTTTATGAGGTATGGCAACAATTCGTGATTTGTACATTAACTAAACTTATAAACTAATTACGTAAAAACAAAAAACAATTAACAAGATTTTTTAACAATTCATTTAAAATTTACATAAAGCATTGGTAAGGTGTTAAATCACTGGTTTCTTTTCGTTGAAGATTTAGTGTTTGAATAAAGATGGCAGATACTGAGATGCAGGAACTTGAGCTGAGTGTTTTGAACTAGCTTGTGAGCGGTAGTTGTAGCTACCATCGGCATTGAGACTATTTAAGGAACCAATAACGGAGGTGAGTGGTGCAGTGGTTTCTTCGGCAATTTCATTGATGCCGCCCAATTTATCGTATTCACCTTGAAACGACAAAAATATGATTTTTAAGTTATACACAATTTAAACACTTTTAACTTACCTCGAATTTCCTTTTGGGCCTGTTGAGCTTCCTCGTCGGTTTTGTATTTGATGAAGAAAACTTCAGGCTTGCTGGCAGGAATTGGAGAAGGAGTTGCAATATCACTTGCATCCAATTCATGGTCTTTCTTAGTCAACACATAAATGACAGTCTTCTCTTCATGAGGAGCGAATTCCGCAGAATATTTAACGTTGCCAGAAGTAGAGCTGGGCGCCTTAATAAAGACAACGCGATAGTTCTTTTGTGGGCGACCTAAAACTAACTGTTTATGTTTTATTTGGCTGTCATCGTCTTCGGAAGCTGAGACAACATAAAACTGTTTGCGTACAGATGGAGCAAATGTTGTTGGAGCAGGGGGCAAATATTTGTCACCCCCCGAACCTAATTGTTCAAGATGTTCATAATTATATTGAGGAAGGGAAGAAGCAACTGCCAAAAAAGCTAATAATACAACGACTACACGCATGTTCTTTCAGGATTTTTCTTTTCAACAACTTGAACTAATATTGTAAACAAAATTAAAATTCGGTTTTTAATTTTTGATTGTTTGTTAGACTTCTTTCTTGCTTAAATTGTAACACTGCACTGTGTACTGATTCTATAGATTTTCGTTACTTTTATACAAAAAGTTATACGATTTTGTTTGGGAAAAAAATACAAACGAACTTTATTACAAACTTGTCTTTTTCATTTTAGTTGATAAAATTTTAAATATGCACATTTAGTCTTTCAATTTTCTTTGTGTTTAAGACAATACCAACTAAGTTTTATTGGGCCTACTATTTTAAACATGATCGACCATCATATTTAGACCTTTTATTTCTTGTTGTTGCAACCTTTTAGTTGACAAAACTATTTTACCAAACAACAAACAGCTTTTTTGTTGTTGTCAACGCCTGCATCATCGTATCTTCTTTTTCGTCTATTTTTAGTTACTTGGTTTAAGGTTTTATTAAATAATAAAATTATGTTCTGGTCGATAAATATACATACATACATACACAGATATTCCCCACAACACCATTGCATTTTTTACATACCTTCAATAAAATACCTTAGAAATGTGATACTAAGTTTTTTATAAATGAAGATGGTTTAAAACCGCTCGAATAATTTAGAGCCTTTGCTAAATTTTTTTGCGAAAAATCAAATTAAGTCTTCTCAAAGACAACCTTCCCACCAAAAACTGCGTGATGACTTGCTCTTACTTCATAACATGCTTTTTAATGAGTATTACATAGCGTCTGCATTACTAAGACCGAAATTCACAGTAATTTGTCAAGTAATTGTAAACTAAAATAGTAATTATTATTTAACTAATACGGGCTTTTTGTGCCTTAACTAATGGCAAACTAAGAGCTGCAAATAAAATATCATTGGCTTAACCATTGCCATTAGTTTACTAATGATACTGAATTCGGCTAACTATAATAAGCAGTTTTCTATTAACAAGATTATAATGTGAAACGTGTAGCGTAAAAGCTACATACTTTTCTATTGTAAAAATTGTTAGCAGCCACTTAAATAAGTTAGTATGATTCTGGTTTGATTAAACATACTTTAACTATAAGTATTATATTTGTGACAGATGTTTATGATTTTCATAACGTTTTGTAAATCGACTCTAAAGATTTTTTCGAAGTGTTTCTGTAAAACGTAACGTAAAGTAGTAAGAAACCTCAGTTTCGTTCTCAGAAAGTCGTATATTAGTTCATTATTGATAATAAGTTCTGTACGTTCATACAATCAATTGGATTTTTTTTTATTAAAAGCAAGTACATAGTTTTAAAATATTTAAAAAGTAATGACTTTTTTATTCCTGATTTGGAATCTAAAGGGCTGGTTTATTAATACTAAGTAGTTACTTGACAGCATAAAATTAATGACTTCATAAGTTCCCTATTTGTAAGCAAGCGTGGTTAGTACTTGCCTCCAATGATGACATCGCCGTGTTAAAGTAATGGGTAAAAATGCCGATGGTTAAATAGTGCAACTACTTTTATAAATAATAAATATGTTTCGTGCATTAATAAAACTGCTTTAAACTGCGCTTAGAAATTGAACAAAACATGTTCATTATAAAACTCTTCACAAGAGTTTAATAAACAAAAGTGATTCTGAAAATAAAACATTTACCCTCAAATAACTAAGAATAATTTGCATCTTTAGAAAACTTTTTTTGTCTATTGGCAAAAGCGCTCTTAAATATTATCGAAATTTAATATAATTGTTTAGCTCTCAGGTGTCACAATATACGTACATATATGAGCCGTTTATTTTGAAAGTGGCATAAGTCACTTTTTTTTAAGTCGAGATTTTTTTTAAAAATGAGAAGATACCGTTCAATTGTATTTAGTTTTGCCATTAAGTCGATTTTTTTGAAAAAGTGACTTATGCCACTTTCAAAATAAACGGCTCATATATGTATGTATACATAAATGTATGTACATAAGTATGTATTTCGATCAACACTAGTCAAGATTTCTATTGGTTTGGAGGTTTTCTGTTCTGATCAGCATTTAGTTAAAAATTTTGTTTTTACAACGTAAGAACATAACATATCCTTACTTATTTAACCGGACAGAGTTCAAAGGACTATTGTCCTTTGAAGTGTAATAGAGCAGAGTCTCTGGCGAGAATCAAACCCTTAATCCCAGACTGACAAGGGTGCACACTACTTATGAACAATAAATGTGGGGAAAAACAGTTGGGTGTTATGTATGTAAACTAAAATGAATTCATAAGTTAAACAGTTTTAAAAAATGTCTATTCTAATTTATCGAAAAATTTCTAATACATAATTAAGGGAGTTAATCGAAAACAAATAAATGATTAAATTTTTTATTCATAAAGACACCTTGAGCGTTAAATACCCACATTGACGCTTTAGCGACATAAATTACATTTAAAAACAATTGAATTGGATTGGTTTAATGATGAAAAAGACAAAACTTAGTTTAGATTGTAAACCATTGTTGTACAATAATATTGTTACATATTGTTTATTTAATGTTATGACATTTAACTCTAGGGCACTGCCTACTTCTCTAATAGCTACAAAAAATGCACATAAAGAAATCAGAAAAACAATAAGTTTTTGTTTTTAAAACTTTGGATTTTATTTAAAAGAATGCCACGCATTATTACAAAAAACTATACATGTATGTACATATGTATGTACGATTTTTGACTACGATTAATCTCTAGTTTTACGTATGTATATGGACATACGTATGTATGTATGTATGTATGTATATCGAATTTTTTTCAGATGTAAAAATAGCTTTTGAGAAGTAATCCATTATAGTATAAATATAAAATTTGTTTATTGAAAATTTTCTAATGGTTTTGATAATCATCTAAGGTCAGTTGAAACCACTTAATGTAACTAAATGACACTACAACATTAAACAAGTATGCATTTAAGTATTTCCCATCATGTTATTATTATTAATTTTAAACATTTTTTTTTGTAAATGTAAAGATCTTTTAAATGAACTGCTCAATTGTGAAACCAAATAAAATCTACACATTTTACGTATTTGGATTATTAATTGTTATTTAATATAAACGAAAAAGATCTAATAAATCATAGCATTTATTGTGTTTTTTAAATAAAACCATCAATAGGCAATACATATTTAAATCAATCTAATCTATAAAAAGAAGCAAGGTTAAAAAATATCTTGCAATACGACACCTTACACCAGGCACTCGAGCCCAACAAAACAATTTAAGCAAACTAAATACCACAGAAAATGGCGCCAATTCGAGAACCAATAAGAGAAACATTTAAATTAGGCGCATTATGGGTTTATTTGCCTGGGTATTTAATAGAAACAAATAACATAAACATTTATACCCATTTACACATTACGAGTTTAAAACCCTACCTAAAGTAATATGATTATGAGAAAAAACCAACTTAAATATCGCCTTAAAAAACAAGTTTAAATTTAGACAACAACTTTTTCGAAATTCTGTCAAAAATCATAAAGTTGATAATAAATTTTTGAGTTGATATCTTTCCATTTAATATATGTATGTAATTAATAATTGTATACAAACGAATTCGAATTTGATTTTTAACAAACAATCGACTTTTAGCAATTTAATTTGTTAATTTTGACAGCTATAAATTGTCAACAAAAAATATTGTTGAATATATAAAACGAAAACAAAAAAAAAAAAAGACGCAACAGCTTAAAACAATAAGTGAGTGATCTTGATTAGATCACATTTATTAAAACAACATACGATGATGATGCTTAGCATAACAAAAAAAAATCATTTAAAAATGTATAAATACATACATACATACAGACGTACATATATGTATGTACATATGTATATATTTATATGTACATATGTAGCCATGGACAGTAAGACGAACGCTTGATGATCACTTCTATTTTAAATTAAAAAATGGCCTTCAGCCTATTTGCTCCTGTTCGAAAATTCATCACTGCACTGCATTTCGACGGTAAATTTTTACAACAAAAATACTAAAATAGAGAACTTGTTTTACAAATTTGCGGCAGCACTTTTCGCTAAGTATCGCGAAGCAGCAGAGATGCATTAACGAATAGACTAATTTTTTTAAATTTATTATTTTTTTGTACTATGTATATCAGACAGGTGCAGTGTAT
>NDXZ01026647.1:0-11230 GCA_003055125.1 Paykullia maculata | reverse complement strand
AACAAAAAATAATTTGCTTGTTGAAATCAATTCGTTTTAGAAGTTTAACATTAATAATAAAAGTTTTCTTAAGTATTTAAAAGAATTTTAATTATCTTTGTAATATTAATGATGCCTTTGGCTTTGTCTAGTGAAGGGTGTCCCAAAATGTGCGCGAGAAGTTAATAAATATATTCTTAGATTGTTCAAATTTGTTGTACCATAAAGTTTACAGAATAGGGTGTTGTATGAAATAGAAAATCGGACCAATGCCCTCCAAGTTTTTGCTGGTACATCTGCACTCTTGCTGAAAATTTTAGTGACCCTTTTGCATAAACGTGGTTGATTTTTGTTGATGCTAAAATTCGAAATTGTTAAATCACTCTGAATCACTGAAGCAAGAACAAACATGACCAGGAAATATCGTATGCAGTTATTGAACTGTTCTAAAGGCTGCATGGCATCTCGCATTGTTCTTCGGCCCTTATTTGGTACGGAACTTTCGAACTGTAACCACAAAACTTACCGACTTTGCAATGTTTAGTTTAAAAATTAAAAAAAAAATTAACTAATTTTGAACCAACAATTTTATTTCTTATATTCAAATTTTATTACCTTTATCTTTCACTACTTTGACTTAAGTACATATCGGTTTTTTATTTTGTATTAAATTCAAATTTATGTCTTTTAAAATTATAGTTTATCTTAACTAATTCCCACATCTGCTTGATATTCATATTATTTTTTACTTTCCATATCATTTCAGATTTAATCATCATCACCATTAGCAATTGCTTTAGATATATAAGAGGAATATCCATAAGAAAAGAGTTCCTGTCAAATCAATCGCTGCGTGGTTGATTAAAAGTAATGAATTATTAAGAAAATCAACAATTTGACATTGTCGTCATCATAAAGTAACACGTAAAGTTAGCTGGTGGCTGGCTGCTGCAGCAAGAGAGTCCTTATTAAAATCGAAAATTAAACCTACCTCACAAAGAAACCAAACCAGACAACCAAGCAACAAAACCACTTTTTAACCAGTCGAGTCAGGCATTTAGTCATTCATTTAGTATAGTCAACCAACCAGCCAGGCAACCAACGAACCAACCAATTTAGTCAACCGGCCAAAAAGCAACCAGCTGTATACAAATTTCGTTTGTATTTGCTGTTGTTTTCCTTCATTGAAGTTAAAAAATTTTTGTTTCTTAATTTTTTATTATTAACGTTATGACTTGAAGGCCAGACACATTATTCAACCAACCATTTTTTCTGTTTGTTTTGTTGATGTTGTTGCGATTTTTGTTCAAAATCTCCATAACTACACAAACGAACGAATCTATGTGCATATAAATAAATAAGCATAAAGTCTCTTGAAAATATATGTACATCCATTCAATCCAGTCCAAACGATTTCATCTACAACAGCAGTTTTCTTTTTTCATCTTTGGCTGGTTAGTTTTTTTTTTGGCCATCTGCCAGAAAAAAGTTTAAAAAATATTTAAAAAAAAAAATATAAAGGAAAACTAGTTTTTGCCTTTCCAATATACTATAGAAAAAAAAAAGTATCAGCTTGAAAGAAAAAAAACACAAAAAGTGAAAATTAGTAACATTAAAAACACATTTTTAAATACGTCAAGAAAATATATCATTTTTGCCACCTAACACATTACCCGGCCTCTACTCTTCGTCACCCAACTATTGGGCATCATCGCACATATTTTTTTGTTTTAAACACTATTGCAATGTCCGCCTCAATATTGGCATTAGCATCGACTCCTAATGGCAACGGAAACACTACAACTAACAATGGCAGCAACAGCGATAATGGCAACATTACGACTGCCACCACTAACACAACTAATCGTGAATTTGTTGAAGGCTGGACACTGGCACAAACTCTGGGCGAAGGTGCTTATGGCGAGTAAGTATTTTTAAAAGTTTAACACTATCTTAATATATTTCTCAATCTTAGGAAAAGTTTTATAAATGTCTTGACTTACAGAAAATTATTGATAAATTCTAAATAGTAAATTTTCACAAACTCAGACTTATAAATTCTTAATTTTTGTTTTTAATATATTAAAAACACATTATGCATAGACATTTTTTATAAATGGAATAAATGTCCTATAGAACAAAATAAAAAATAATTCGTTAAAATATTTTTATTTTATTTTTATATTTTAAATTTAAAAAAAAATGTATGAAATCGTTACAATATAAAATGATAGCAAGAGATGGTTGTTGGTTGATAAGAAAAAACAAGCTATAAGCTTTTAAATTCTTTTCGAAATTTTATGAAATGGCTCAAGTTTCTTAAATAATCTCGTTTACGCGTTTTGCTCGGTGTAACATATTTGCTGTTGACAAAAGTTCTCTTTTGAAAATGAGATGGACCAAAAAGCATCTTAATAACTATTTGTGTCATTGGGAGCTGGAGAAATTCAACCACATTAGTTGGTCTTAACAATAGGTCAGTTGGAGGCGAATAAGTTGATCTATTGAAACAAATGAACAAGGGAATCATGTTGTTAGGGCTTTAAAGCCAGGCAGTGCCGAAAAGAAAACGCCCACCGTGGCAGTTGAGATTACTTCTCCAACCCGCTATAAAATGTTTCAAGATATTTCCCCCTATTTTGCATTTCGATTACGTTTCCGCATTTAGTTACGCAAATACGGAAAAAAGATATTCCAACAAAAACTGAATCGTAAAAAAAGAAAAAGACTAACCCCCATATGTATGTATAATAAAAATTTCGCCACAGTTTATACACTACGTATTACGAGCTCCAACTAGAATGCCGTTTACGTTAGAAGTTCTTCACACACACACATGTGGTAAGGTAAGTATATATATTCGGGATCCTTATAGATAGGGAAGTCGATTTAGCCATGTCCGTCTATCCGTCTGTCCGTGTGTTGGTTGAAATCAAGTTTACGTAGCTCCCATACGTCATCCAGCGTTGTATGTGGTATCAAACTTTTGGAAATGCTTTTAAGAAAATCGGTATTGAAAACTGGCAGGATCCATTAATAACCGGCTGAAATATAAGCAAAAAAAGACGACGAAAAAATATATTCGCCACCCATGGTGAAGGGTATATAAGATTTGGCCCAGACAAGGCCGTAAGAGTATTTCAAAAGTAAAAGAAATACTCTTAAAATAAAAATTTTGTTAAAAAGTTAAATTTCGTGCAACAAAACAGTAGTTTAGTGAACAATTTACAAAAACGTACCTACGCTCGTAATGCAGGATACACACAATCGTAAAAAGTTGTAACGAAATGGAACGCAGAATATCAATGTTTCCAAGCGGAGAAAGTTTCAATTCGAATCGAAATGCAGAATAGGGGGGATTAGCAGGAAATTCCCTTTCAAGAAGAATACCAGTAGGGATTTGAATACTTTCGCTTTGAATAATAGAGGGGAAAGCGGGCAATATTATTCCCTAGAAGTAGCGGGTCACAACTTTTTAGTTCCAGTTTGGGACCAGTTTTGCGTGGAAGGGTGTTAACTAGCATTTTTATTCAAATTTGTTCCAAAAAGACTTAAAAGTAGACCAAAGCTGTTTTGAACTAAAAGCACAATGATTAAGGTAGTCTCAAACATTAAGTGCAGGGATGTTTATTTTAAAAAAGAGATCTCAGCCGAAAGTTGTTCTGTTTTATTCGGTCGTTAAATTTGTGTGAAACTAATTAATGCCTTTCAATTTGGGCATGAAAACTGAATCATGTTTCTGTATTATTTAGTGCCATTCTAATGATTAATGCCACATTCAGACTCGTCTTTTTTAAAAGATATCAATATGTTACCAGTCGATTGATTCCACCAAATGGAGATTTTTTATAGATGTAATGGTATTTTTACAATTTCTTGTGGATGACCCAAGATTTAACAGCAGTAATTCTGCTTTATCTCTGAACTACAATAAAATGCAAAAATTTTTTCCAAACGCAAATTTTGTCAAACATAAACAATCCCAAATTAACCGAGAACTATAAAATAAAAAATTAAATAAAATAAAATATTTAAATTTTTCTAAAAAAAAAATTCTTTTCTGATTTTTTTGCACAAATGTATGAATGCATTAATGTAAATATTATGTTAAGTTCTTAAGAAGATTATTTAATTTACAAATATAATTTTTTTCTAAAACTACTCGCCCTCAATTAATTTCCTTTAAGTGTTTACTTAACAGACCAGCAACAGATCCAAAGTTAACATATTAAAATGTTAGAAACTACATTTAAAAATTATATCCATAATTTTATGTCTTTCAATAAAAATCTTTTAATAAGTGATTTGCGCCTTAAATAAACTTTTGTAATAAAAAAAATTTTAGTTGAATTTGAACAAGTGATGGTTACTTTTACACAAAAATAAACAACAAAAACAAAATAAACTGACGAATAAGTAAATGAGAAAAGAAAAAGTCAATAAACCGGAAACCTATCAAACACTTCCTTCCGGCATATTTTCTATCTTCCTTTTTTCTTTTTTTATTGGTCATGTATACCGTTACATTTTACAATACTTTTTTTGTAGAGATTCTTCCGAACTAAACATTTTTTCTCTACTAGAAAAACCTTTTTAAACATTTTATAGACTAAATTTTTGCGCATGTCTTTAGAGGGAGTAGAAATAAACAAATAATGTTTTAAACTGACTTTACCCCCAAACGTTTGCCGCAATCTTTTGTTTGTTTAATATTTAACATTAACAATGAATCCTTAGATGTGTGGCAGCACAAGTATTTCTTTGCGTCATTATTTTTTTTTTGCAAACAGGATAAAACAACGTGTTTAAAACATCAATACTATTATTTTACATAGTATATGCGGCAGGATATTGAATACAACAAAATCACCCACGTTTTACAGAGTTTTCAAGTTCTCCAACAGAAACAAAAATTTAAAAGAGAGATACAGATAGAGAGAGAAAGAGAATAAGCTTATGTATTTATTTGTATGTACCTAAATATATTGACTAACAATTGCAGTGCTGTCGATGTGTTTGTAGTTAATTTTGTTATTTTTATTGAAAGATATAGATGAAAACATTGGAGGTTTTAAAAAATAAAATATTTATTTAAATTTAAGAAAATATATATAAATAAAAGAAATATTATTTTCTATAATTTATTTTATAGTTTTTTATTTCGAAAAATATAAATTTATTTATTAATAATTTATCTAAAGTTCTTTGATCGATTTTTGTTTAATAAATATGTTTTAATAAATTAGAAATTTATCTGAAGAACTTTGGCTACAAAAAAATTGGGTTATTAAAAACCTTTTTATAAAACCTTTTCTTAAAATTTCTTAAAACGCAACTTGACAAAATTGAAATATTTTTTTTAATAAAATCATTTCTAAGAATTTTTTATAAACAAAACAATTATTACATTTCTTAAAGATTTTTTAGTACCAATTTAAAAATAGAGAAGAGATTAGAGAATGCATCGAAATTTTTTTAATTAAAAAATTTTCTCAAAAAAGAAATCTACTTAATTTCAATAAGAATCCACAAATCCTTTTAATGGGTTATAAATAAAAAATTTGATTAAGCTTTAAAAAATGTCTATAAAATTAGTTGAAAATTTTCGTTAGAAAGACAAATTATTGAAAATTTTCTACAATAAAAGTTTTAAAAAAAAAATTTTTTTAAAAAAAATTATTGAAAATTAATCGTTAATCTGCTTTAAAAAGAAAATTGTTTTAAAATGAAAATTTGTCAAAAGTTTTATGTAAATAAAATTTATAAAAAAAATTTAATTAAATGTCAATTAAAATCGTTAGCCTTTAGTTCATGTGATTATTAAATCAAGAATATTATGAAAAATCGAGTACGACACTAGCCGAGTATAATGCATTTTCAAAACCAGCTACGGTTTCATCTTCAGCACTCTTTGATCGGTACTACTGCTGTTGTATGTAAATATAATCTATTTAACCCACAATTTTCATATTATTAGTAACTGGGATTTCTCCCCTAACTACTTTATACTTTCCTTAGTGAGTGAGAACGAAATTCACCAGCTGTTAAAAAAAATATTTTCAAGTGTTTATAAAGAAAAATCAAATTAAGTTTTAAATAAAAATAAAATTAAGCCAAAATTTGCTTATAAATTTGTATTTTTATCTTTTGAATTTTTTTCTATATCTATATTGTACTAAATTGTATTGCAGCTCTGGTAACACTTTATCAACGTTTTGCTATAGAATTTACGCTCTTTTTAATATTATCCTTCTTTTATTAAACCTCCTTCTCATTTTTATTTTATTTTTTGTTTGTTTTATTATTATATTTTTTTTTTTTACTTTGCAGAGTAAAATTGTTGATTAATCGCCAAACCGGTGAAGCTGTTGCTATGAAAATGGTCGATTTGAAAAAACATTCGGATGCTGTTCTATCGGTACGTAAAGAAATTTGCATACAGAAAATGCTACAGGACCAATATATTCTTCGATTTTTCGGTAATCGTTCACATGGTCATATCGAGTATATATTTTTGGAATATGCAGCCGGTGGTGAACTATTTGATCGTATAGGTAAGTACCAAGAAAACAATATAAAATTTTTAAAAAGGTTTTTCTAAAATTCTGTTTTTTTTTTATTAAATTAAAAAAAAAATATGTCTGTTGAATCAAACAAAGAATTGAGTGCAAATTATGTTTTGTGTATAAATATTTGTGTATATTGAACGTTATAAAATCCTCCCATCTCTTTTTTTCTTTTAACTGAAGCATGTTTTATATATTTTTGCATTCGTATGTATGTGAGTGTTTCTTTGTGTAATGCAGTGTTGCCGGAATCATTACGGTTTAATTTTACACAACCAAATATTAAAAAATTATTAAAAATTGACACACAAAAACCCACTGAATTAAACAAGATGTAATAAAATTTCAAAAGTAACATCGAATATCTGACATATTTATTAAGTGTAAAATACATATTTGAAGATGTAATTGCACGAATTTTTAAACATTTTATTTTGTCCCATTTTTCAATAATTACATACAAATCTGAATTTCTGGTGTGATACCTTAGCCAGAGTTACCAAACATTATCAGTTTATAAATGAAGAAATATTTTTTTTGTTAAAATATTGTTGTTTTTATTTAAACATTAGGCCGCGTATCCTAGTTAATTTCTATTCGTAGACATAAAATAAATGAAGAACTTTTATCGGCAACATCAAAGTCATTACAATAAACAGGCTTTCAAATACAAATTTAATGAAGTAAACTACATTTTCGACATCTCTTTTATATTTATTGGGTTTCTAAAATGTATTTGATGTTATATTTATGTATCTATTTTTTATCACTCTGCTAGTTATTGTACACTGAAAGAAATATTTTCGCCGACTGTTGCGTGAAATAAAGTAAAAGTTGTAGGAAACTAGTTGAAGTCTTCTTCACCTATCTGATTTGAAAAGAGTAAATATTTTTATAATATTATTTATGAGCCGTGTTTTTTGTGACAACCTTTGAACATTTATACAATTCTTTATATGACCTACGTGACTTTGGCTAGAGAAAAAAATTAAAACTTAGATCATTATCATACAAATTCACTATGAAGAAAGTTGTGTTGCCTGTGGGCTAACTTTTTTATGCCACTTAAGGTGGCTTCAGACTATTATACAAGTTGTAAGATTTTCATTGGATTTTATAAGAGCAAAATCAAATGATTTTTGTTCTGATCGAAAATTTTCTCATTACATTTTGTGTCTACACTATCACACTTCAAATAATCACACACGGCAAAGTACACAACAACAGCTGTTTATATTATTTTTGCACACAATTCTGTTTTTTTTTTTAAGTAAAACCACAACTCTGTTTTTGTTTGCTGTAAAATAAAATACAAAGTCTCAGCGCTTAGAAGAGCCATACGACTGTCAAACTTCTATACGTATTTTTTGACATTTTATTACATATTGTCTTCACATTATTATACTTTCTCATTTTATTTGAGTTTTTGACAACATGTCGTATAACTCAGTATTACAATGTGAAGCAAGCTTCAATACTTCTTTTTTATAACACAAACTAAACTTTAAAGGGAAGAAGTGTAAATGCTATTCCATTTAAACAAGAAAAAACACAAGAGCTTATGACCCAGCTCCTATTTTATTTGTTGGCATGAATTTCCTGAAACCTTATTTTTAAACTAGTTTGTAATCAATTATTCGATTTTATTCGTACTTCAATTCTGCTGAAACGACTTGAACTGTTGTGTCCAAGTTTAAAGGTCCCCTTATAAGTCGTTCCAAAATAAGTAGAACGAAGTTCCTGTATCTCTTAAAGTTAAGGGTGTTAACTAGTTATCACTTCATTACTTTGAGAACTTATTTCTACCTTTCAATTTATGCGTAACTCTCGTAACGTGATCTGTCGAAGATTATTCCGGGTTCAGGTAATCAAAAAGTGTTGCCTAATGCCTTTGTTGGTAATGATCAAAATCTTGCTAATTTTTTGGAAGGATTGCAATGTTTTTTTAAATATTTATTACTTTTGTTTAAATTAAAAGTATCAATGGGTCAAAGCTTTATAAAAAGATTACTCCATAACGAACAACATCTAGGACTACGTGTACAAATATGAAATTAAGGCATAGATTTACTAATGGTAGCCTTGATAAGCATTCCGCTGCAAGAATTTAACTAAAAATAGTAGTAAAAATCTCTGAAAAACTTAGTTGTATTAAATTCTATTATTATTATCCTTATTTCTCTTAGTGTAAATGTTAAGATCACACAAAGATACACTTTTTTAAACATATAGAATACAAACAAAATTTCTGTATAATTGTTGTACTCATTTGCATTTTATATTTGTTCGTTTGTTCTATTCTATCATCAATGAATATTTTGCATTTTAATACACATTTAAGTCCTTTTTATTGTAAACACTCTCGTTGTTATTGCTGTTACTGATGTTTTGTTTGCTTTTCTTTTTGTTTTTTATTGTTATTCCTGGTTAGTTTAATAGATGTTTTATTTGTAAAATAATGAACTTCTATTTTAAAATGGCTATAAAATAAAATTGAAATAATAAAAATAAAAATAAAATCGAATAAGTACTTTGCTAATAGAAGTGAGTGTTTTTGCGTTTAATGATTTAATTAAAATTTAAAACACTTTGCTTTTAATGCCATGTCGGCCAAATGAGTGAATGTTAATAAAAAAATAAATGCAATTTAAATTGTTGTAATAAGATTTTTATTTATTATTAAGAGTGTTAAGAATTTTTTTTTTAATTGAAAAATAAAGGTCAAGAGACGAGTTATGGTAAATTTGATAGTTGTTGGGGGAAGGGCTTTAGAAGAAATGAAATAAATGTGTTGGGGAAAAAGACAAATGAAGTACTTCTAAGGTACTTTAAATATATAAATAAATACATACATTTTTAGACACTTAGGGCGAAATTTTCAGTTATTAGTTAGCCATTTGTAAACTAAAATTGTAGCCATTGTTTAACTAATACGGGCTTCTGGTGCCTTAAATAAAGACAAATTAAGAGCTGTGAATATCAAAGCCAAACCATTGACATAAGTTACCTAAAAACAGTGAATTTGGGATAACCAAAATAAGGGGATTAGATAAAGTGTTACCACCGCAGAATTTTTAAAATTACACTTTCAGTAAGGGAAAATTACCCAAATTCAACCAATTTACAGCTGACATCAAAAAAAGTATGTTTATTGAAACCTAAAAAAAAACAAAAAATCCATGTTTTCCATAAAAAGCATTTTTCTTTTTTGGTTTTTTTAAGATACATTTTAAGAAAGCCATTTCCACTACATTTCAAAACCGATATACAGTACAAAAACATTATGGGTCGACTATGGATGGCAACCGAGTTTTAGTTGCGTTGCCAACTGACAACTACAATTTCACAGTTGCCATTTCCATTAAACATTTCAAGTAAAGTTAACAGTTGCTAGTTACCAGTTGCCTTCTATAATAACATTTTTGGCAGCTGACAATGTAACTAAGGTTCGGTTGCCAAGTCCAAGCTTTTTAGACTTTCTGTGGCAGTTTCTTAAATATTTATATAAATAAAATTGAAATATTTTGACTTTTTATTTTGTGTTTTTTGTTGCAAAAATCTAGACTAAATTAAGACAATGTTTTACAAACCTTATTTTTTTCACAATTAAAACCAGTCTATTTTATATTTCCAAAATCGGCAACACTAATTAAAGTCCTTTTAAAAACGGAACGTTTAAGGTAAAATAAATTAACGTAAAATATTCTAATTAAATTTTTCCCCTCATTAAAACTAAATATATTTTCTTTTATTTTTTAACTTTCATCAAAATCATGTCAAAATCCTTCTTTTGTCATCTTATTTGTGTCTATTTTAAGTGGAATTTTTCTGTTTTTTTTCCTCTCACAAGATTGCAAATATAAGGATATTTTTAAACAACAAAGTACTTGAAATAAGTATTAGAGAAAATATATTTTTTTCTTTAGTTTTTGTAAATAAAGTTGTAAAGAAATATTTATGCAAGAAACCACTTCCCTCTTCCACAAACCCACCCCCACCCCAAAATACCCATCCTTAGCACCTGTGCTTGAGTGGAAGCAAAATATACATTATAAATCTTAGATTTAGTATTGTTTTAACACAGTTTAAAATGTCATCTACCAACAAGAGGGAAAAACTCTTTGCAATTTGCATAAAATTCAAACTAATTCTGCAAAAATAACAGAACATAAAAGGATCGAAGGAGGGAAAAAAACTGAAAACAATTTTAACTGAATTATAATCCTTTGAAATTAGAAAACTAAGAGCCACAACAATGCAGCAATGTTTGCATATACAAACATAAACAGGAGTAGCACATGCAGCAAAAAGTGTTTTTTTTTTATTTTTTATTCAAAGACACGCATTTAGCAACGAGAACAAATAATTAAGTTAGTTTAATAACATTTTTAAATGCCTTATATTAAACAATTTTTTTTAATTAGCTTAAATGAAAATATTGTATCCAATTATTTTTATTAATAATATTTGAGTTATGTAAAAAAAGCACTTTTAAAAAAATCATACAAGTAAGGAACCTAAAATCGACTAATTTAAGAAATATGTATATCAAAATTTGTGTTCTTGAAAGAACTAAAAATGGAAACAATTTTTTCAGCATTTTTCTTGAATTTGTTTTATTATGTAACTAGCTTATTGTACCCGGCATAGCCCGGGGTAACAAAGATTTTAACGGTTCTGATACT
>NDXZ01026635.1:0-11791 GCA_003055125.1 Paykullia maculata | reverse complement strand
GCAGAACAACGTTTGCCGGGTCAGCTAGTATATATATATATATATTACATGTACTAAAACATATTTAATAATAGTGTTGGTAAATGATATGATAATGAAGCTAGATTTATTTATAACAGAGTTATAAATGAATACAAACATTCATTATCATAACAGAGACGTCTTTAAAAGTCTCCTAAAAATATATAAAATATTGGCAACTGTACACATTTTTAAACCTAAATTCTTAAGAATAATTATATCTTAATAATAACTACCAAAAATTTGTTATTAAAGAAAAAGTTTAATGATAAAGAAAAACAATCATTAATTTATAATATGAAAAATACAAAACTGTTATACAAATCGTTTTTATCTACAATCACACTAGTTAAACGTCCGTAGATGTCATTTACTTTTTATCTTTTGTTTTTTTTACTTACCGATGGAAGTTTGTAAATAATCTTCGTTCGGATTTTTGTATAAAATTTTCTATTCTAGATTGAAGACCAAACCATTTGAACTCACAAGTGACTAATTTATAGCAAGTCATGACGGGATCAACTTTTTTCTTCCAATCGTTACCAACTAAAGGACCACGACTGGTCTTCTCCGATTTGAATCTGTTTTACAAGAAATAAATATTAATTTACACAACAATTATAAAATGTTTAAATGAGAAAAAAAAATACTTTGTGGGATCCTCATCCATTTTATAATCCGCAGGTGTAACAGGATCATTGGCAATATCAATATTAACGACTTCACGTAATTTCAATTTCTCTGAAGGTAGTTCATGTACCTAAATCATGGACAGAAGGAAGAAACCCAAAACTAAATGTTAATTATTTACTTACAAAAAAAAAAAAAAAAAATTTATTAAAAAAAATTAATTAAAAAAAAATAATGACACGTCAACATAAATTAAAATACCAATTATGTATTAATACAACTATAAATTGTTAGTTTTATACACATATGTACATACATATGTAGTTGCCCAATTAACAACAAGTATTTATAAAAATTGTTGTCTAGAATTTAATTCAATTACAAAAACAAAACACTACTATGTATATTAATAATAATTCTACAAATTATGTTAGAAAATTGCGTTTTAAGTTAGTTTTCAACACTTTAATTTAAATTTAATTTTTTAATATTATTTGTTTTTTTTTTTCTTACTCTTAAAGAGAGTCTGGCATAAATAGACAGATTTTTAAATTGTTCAATTTAGTTTTCAAACATTTATTATGAAAACTATGCAGATTTCAATTCAAAAAGATATTTCAGCGTATTTTTAGGAGCTTCACTCTTAAAAGAAATATTTATGACAGAAATATGCCCGCAAGGGTCTCAATTTTATGTTACATTTTTACGATAAAAAACTCCTTTCTTTTTTGCCGTGAGCTTCTCTTCGTTTTATGAATCGCGGAGAATATCAAATGGGCGTGGCACAGCTCATTTTTCCCCTAATAATGTTGTACAGTCATGTAAACTCAATGTGTACGACAAGTTTTTATAAAAACCGGTTAAGTGGAGGTGGCTGAAAAGCATAAGTCAACACAAGTTTTAATGACAAACAGAAATATTGAAAAATTAATAGTTTTGTTTAAAATATAAGTGTCAAATTATTGTTTTTTTTTTGGATTTGTCAGAAATCTCATTCAATTTGTTTGAATTCTTGCTTATACATACAGAATTTTTTTATTTTTTTTAGGAAATAATTTCAAAGTCTACTGATGATCTGGTATAAGCACCAGTGAAATGCAGCATATAGGCAGCTTGAAACTATTAACAAACCATAAAAATTAAAATAATAATGTCAACACCATAAATAAATATATTCTTGATATAAAAATTATTTATTTTAAAAATATATATAAAGAATCTATTTTTTTTATTTGTTTAATATACATTATATATATATTATTTCTTTATTTGTACAAAAAAATTCAAAATTTACAATTCAATTTGGTCCCAACCTAGTACAAATCTAAAGTAAAATATTTACAAGTTTGTGTATAAAACTAGCTTTCTATATATTCACACAAATATAAATTAGTACAAGAGCATTTCAAAACTGTTCAAAAGTTTATCTATTTTTCTTTTGAGTTCGATATACAACAAATAAATAGTTAAACATTTGTAAATTAAAGTGCAATATAATACCCAGAGTTCTTGTCTGAAATGTTTTTGTCTTATTGTTTTTGTTTTATTCAATTTTTGTTTTCAAAATGTATTAATTGTTTCTTTTGTTTTTGTTATTGGAATACTAAAACGAATAATATATAACCTAGTTGTAAATCGGGCAATTATGAATATGAAATATAATTTTAGTTTTAACAAAACTACTACAATAAATGTTAAAAATTTAACTCACATTATCCTGATCGCCTATATCAGCAATATGGTGAGATTCAATGATTATGATAAAATTATCTTTCATATAGCCAGGATTCTGGTTTTATTCAGATAATAATATGTTTCCAAAAGATTTTTTTTTATATGATTTTTTATTTTAAAATGAATTATTACATAAAAATTATTTATTAAATGTATATTTAAAAAAAGCACATACACACCGACAGACAGAGATTTTGAGGTTGCCATTTACCATTTAAAAAAAAGTTGTTTTGTTTGTTTGTTTGTTTTATTGAATTTTGTTTAAAGACATTTAAAAAAAATACACACGATTTATTAATAAAAATAAATAATTCCAACACCAACCAACCACATTGTTTATTGTTATTTTATTAGATAATTTATTATTATTATTATTGAAGCATTAGAACATACATTTAGATGTAATAAAAAAAGAGAAAGAAATAAGAAGAAAAAAAGAGAAACTATTAGTTACAATTAGTTCAGCGAATTCGACTTACATTTTCAGATTCTCCAGTATCGTCTAAATGCAGAGAATCTATCATAACTTTAAAACCATCTTTCATAAATTTAGGATTCTAGAAAATATTTAGATGAGCAATTTAATTGTTTGTTTTTTTTTATCATTAAAATAAATAAAAATAAAATATTCAACTTAAGTTAAAGGTTTTGTCTGTCGTAAAAGACTTAGTAGAAGGACCTAAGACTCAAAGAAAGTTGAGTTTATACAGGTAACCGAAAAGCTCAGCTGATTGTGAATCAGCTCCATATGTATGTTTGGCATTTTTAAGTGCGGTTTATTTATTAGAATTTTAATTCGACAATGCGTATATGCCTTGGACTGTATCGAAAAAAAATCTTGAAGGTAAAAAGTTTAAAAAACTTAAAATTTTGTATTTAATGTCATGTTAAGAGTAAAAAGATTGTTAAAATAGTTTTTAATGCATAAACACAACTTAAGGTAGAAACATTCCTACGTAATAGTATAAGTTACAATTTAGCTGATACGTTATAAAGTTCATGTTGCGTTCCGAATTGACCTGCACTATATTGATTCTCTTAACGTCTCTACGTAAAAACTAAGCTCTGACGTTAAGTGCTTTATAGAAAAACTGCTAAATACTAAACAAAAAATATAGTTAAAAAATGTAAATTATTAGGTTTTAAGTCATTCTTTTATTTTAAATTTTTATAAACATATATTAAATTAATTAGCAACAAATTGCTATAGACGTTAGAAAATAAAATGTTAAAGTTTTTTAGTTATTAAATTAGTGTAAACAATATTCTTTAAAATCACTAGATTTATTGGAAAATTTACAATATTGTAATACTTGATTATATGTATGAAGTTCAAAAGCATATGGTACGCTTATGAACACGTTTAAAGTCATTAAAGACAAATTTGTAAGTTTCTCTAAACTCCTTAAAAAATTTTCCTAACGTCTTTTTATTGATTTCTGTCAAATTGGAGCAAAATATTTATTCCTTCGTTTAATGCAGCTGTCGCAGAGCTAAACATCGTTCATTGACTTGAACTTGTTGAACTCGTTCCACATATTGGTGAACTTAAGTGATTCTACCATTCAAGCACACAAAGGTGCTTCTAACAAATGATATTGGTATTTACTTAATTAATTGTAACAGCAGTAATAAGAGAATAACAGCTTTCATTTGCTTTAAGGCAGACTTTTGTAGGCTACAAATTGCACTTACAAATTTGTTGAAAAAAACCAAAATGTCTCGGGAAACTTACTTTTTCACAATGTTCTTTCAATTATCTCACATAAAAAAAATATTAATTTCTTAATTAATATGAAAAAATTTATGAACTATAGACTATATATAAAAAAAAATAAAAAATTACGTTAAAGAAAATTACGGAAAAACAATTAAAAGTTTAATTGCAAATAAAAAAAACAAAATTCATTTTATTTTTCAATTAGGAAAAATAATTTCATATCCTATTTACGAATATGTACTCGTATGAAATCTTCACTCAGTCTCCCTTTATATTCTCTGCATTTGTTTGATACAATTATTATTTGTTTTGGAATTTCTTTTTTAAAATTCAATACTAAAAACCAACATACCGTAATGACTGTTTTACAATATGGATAAGCATTCCATGCCTCTTCGTGAATTTCTAAAGACCCCTTTGGTGCCAATAGTCTTATAAATGCTGGAACTTTTGAAGCCAAGTGATAAATTTTATACGTGTACTGACCGGAACTATATTTGCCACCTAAAAACAACAACAACAAAATCAAATTAAACAAACAAATAACTTAATATATGTACATATTTATATTTATGTACATATGTACATATGTATGCTTTTATTTACCCAACAAAGGATGATTGTTAAAGGGTTCATTTTTTAATACTTCAATGCCTTCACCACCACCGGTTTCATTCTTCGATGCCTCGGCCACTGAATAAAGTTGTGCAACTTGATACTGGGTTTGTAAAAGAAAACAAGCAGAAACACAATGTTTATATAAAAAAAATTATAGTTACAATTAGTTATATCAATAACATTATAAAAAAAAAAAAAAAATTAATGAATATCAAACAATAAATTCTTAATAACAATTACAGTTGATATAATCATAGCAAAAGCAATAACAACAATAAAAATAGGATAAACGAAAGCAAGTTTTAAATATACATACATATTTAATTGATTTGATTTCATATTAAAATTAAATTATTTATATGTAACAACAATAATATAGTCGGTCAAGCACGGCCCAGTAATACCTTAAACGTCACAATATATAGTACATGTTATATTATTATAGTACATATGTCTTTACATTACGGAATTTGGCCTTATATTGAAGCTAGGAAGGGTCAGTTATCGTCGGTGAAGAGATGTATATTCCTATTGTACTTATTTATATTTTTACAATTTTAACAGGTTTATTAGCGCTAAGGTTATTTTTGATTGTAGGTCTTATATCGATGCTAGGACCAATAAACGACCGATCATTAAGATATTCAGTATTCGTTAATATTAAGCGTGTCTCTGTTGAAATTAATAAATTATAATTAGTAAATACGTACTAATAAAACAGTTGAACGTTTAAGTACAATTTTATTTATGACTTTTGTATGGGGGCAATGTGAAGTCATGAATCTTTTATAATCGAAATTTCTAGCCCCAAACTTCGAATGAGATTTTTAGCCGATCGGCATAAAATAAGCTGAATGTGGGATTTTATTTTTACAAACATTAGAATAAACACAAAATACTCTTTCCATTTATGATGATGTAGGGTATACAAATTTATATGATTAGTGTTTGCAAGTTGGGACAAAAAAGAAAATCGTAAAAAAGAATATGAAGATGGATCTGATGTTTTTAAAAGATTCTTTAATATTCTGCATGTGTAGGTGTTTTAATATTGATATTTACAACATGTTGTCGTCGAATGTGGGTGCACTTTACACACATATACGATATATATGATAAAATAAACATTTATGTTTGTACGAAAGCGGCAAAGTGCAGTGTAACATTTAGTAGAACTTCAGACAAGGTTATTAACGCTCTCTGACGACTACCTCTTTTAAAAATTAATCTATAAATTGCAATTTTTCCCAAAAGGATTTTTTTAAAAGAGAATTTATACCGATTCTTCTAAAGAGAATTTATCAATCTCGTTTAAGTCCAGCAGCCGCTTTAATAAAATATATAAAAGAATCGGTCATTTCTTAAACGTTATAAGTAATTAGTCATCTATATACATGTAAAATAATAACGTGACTGATTGGCTGATTAACTGATTAACTGTTTGATTGATTCATCATCACACAGCCCAAGCGCATAAAACTATAGACATGTACTTTGATCTGTGTGTTCCTTTCCTGTTGAATAGATCCACCAAGAAGGGATTTTTGAGAATTAAAATATTTAGGGGACAAAAATGGAAAACAGATAACCTTATATCTGCTAAACTAAACAGATACAAACAAATTTTAAAAAGCATTATATTCTACTCAAAAAATAACTGGATAGGTTTCTGGTACTTTTTTGAAATTAGGGAGCCTGGTTGATAAAAAAAACGGGTAAAAATTATATTTTGGTACTTTTGTGGGGCCCTTAAATTACTTTCGTCACTTCTCTACAAAATAAGAATACGTTTTCGGTACTTTTTGGATTCTCAAACGTATAGGGGTAAAAACTAGAGGTGAAAAATACAAAAAAGGGGAAAACAGGAAAAAGTGTTAATAATTAAAAAACTGTTCCGGTTTTAATAAAATTTACGTAGTAGAAAAAGGGGAAACTTTGAGTAACCAGTTTGGGATAGCGAAACAGACCGGGTCCCAACTAGTTATAATATAAAACAAGTCAGAGCGCTATATTTGGCTAAGCCGAATCTTATGTACATATGTATGTATACATATATGTATGTATAAGTATTTATGTCCGAAAAGTAATTAAAGTCTTAGAAAACTTGATTTTTATATGATATAAACATTTGTCCTTATTAAATTTTGCGTAAAAAAATAAAAAAAAAGGAAAAAAAAGACAATCGACAATTGGTTGATTTCAACCAATACACGGACAGACGGACATAGTTTAGTCGACTTCCACATCTATAAAGATTCAGAATATATATACTTTATGGGATCGCAAATGAATATTGTAAAAATTACAAATGGAATGACAAACTTTTATATAAATATCCTTGCCCCCTGTGGTTAAGGGTATAAAAATTGTGCTTTTTACAAATAAACGAATTTTAAAAGCCAGACAAAGGGCAGAACAGAGTATTTGAATTTTAAACAAAGCAATTGTCGCAGTTAATAGCAGCCAACAAATAATAAGACTGTTTCTTTTGTTCTTTTTTATATTATAAATATTTGTTTTTGTATGTGTTAGTGCAGACCAAAAACTTTACCAAAAAGGTGTTCGCAATGTTACAACAAAACTATAAACAAACAAACATGTAAGTTTGGTTAAACACATAACAGCAGTAGATAAAATTGATTGGTGTTCTTGTTGATGTAGTAAAAGTGCTTCCACCTTCAAGGCAAACACTAGCATGTGTACATGAATCGAAATTGCTTCATGAGTAAATGTATATAAAACATAAGTACATATGTACATATATACGTATATAAAACATGTAAGTCATGGCTTCTAAATTAAATAAGAAGAAAACAGGTGAAATGTGGAATTTTTTTGAACCCATTGATAGTTTTTAATAGTTATTATTGAAAGACAATTAACCGTGATGGCATGACTCTAATAAGTAGCATTCTGATTTTTGGCGATGCAATTGCACATTATTTAAAATAAATATCAATGTAACTGTAAATTTCGCATTCTATGTTTTTTTTTTCAAATTCTTAAAACATTAACCTTTAAGTAACCAGCTTTAAGGTTTAAAAAAGATATAAATCACAGCTGGTGCTAAAAGATCCCAAACAGGTGAAATTGCCTACATGCAACTTTGGGGTCGAAAGGGTTAACGAATGCTTGACGAAACCACCCAGTTTATCTGAATCATACACAAAATTCATATATGTTGAAGGAGTGAAATATTTTTTTGTTTTGTTCTTTTAGGGACCTTTTTGCATGATTTATAGCTTTTTATTATTAAACTGAAGTTTGCAAAATATTGATTCGATTTAACTTTAACTCGCATAAAGTTTGTCACGGCTAACGCGTTTCTTTTTTAATTTGTAAATTTAATTTGTTTTTAAAAGCAAAAACTTTTCATTACATGAACGTCAAATGGTAATGACTTAAGTGTTCAAAGAAGTGGTAAAAGTTAAAGTAAACAAAAGTTATAATAAACAAAAACAATTAAACAATATTAATTACAAATCGTAAATGAAAAAAAACAAATTCATTTATATTGACGTTTGCTTTTAGCTTATGGTCGGTGGTTTATAGTTTGCGGTTCAATTACAAGCAGTAATATTAAATTTATGTATTAAATATATTATTAATTTAATATATACATTTATATACCTATATATATATGTAAATATATAATTGTACAAATCCTAGTCCTAATTATCTAGATTATCATAAGAGAAAACATTACACAGAATAATTAAAAATCCAACTTTTCTTAGGTTAATATTCAATAAATTCTTTTCTTTTTTTAAATTAGTATTTTTTGCCCTTTTTTAAAACACTGAATTAAAACCTTAGAAAGAAAAAAATTACCTTTGAAAGTTTATTAAAGAACTTATAATCAGTAGTAAACCGATTATTAAGACATTAAAAATTAAAATTTTATTTCTAACGAAATGTTTTTATCAAACTACTCAATGCCTGATTCCAATGAACAAAGGAATTCTGATTTATATTCCACCACCTAATGCTTCACCATAAAATACATCTTTTAAGTCCTTAAAAGTCAAGGCATCACTGATATTGTTTTGCTGTTCAAAATCCTCTATTAACAGCACAAAAAGTTCCACCAATTCATGATTACAACCACCAAAACGAACATTACAATGTTTTAAACGTAGTAAAGTATAAATTAAAGGATTATGAAACATTTTGAAAACATTTTTAAAAAGTTTAAATTTGTTTTTGTTTGAAATATATTTATTCGAAAGAAAATATCGTTCGCATTTTGTGGGCCAGGCAGTTAAACTTGACGCCTAAAGGACAGGTGTTTTTTGTCCCTAAATATCATATTAAAATAATTTTAAATAAGCCATTTTTATATTAAATACCTAGAAGTTTTTGTTTTCGTAAAAAATACATTTCAAAAAATTTCACTTTAAGAAATTAAATTGTAATAAACGTAGGGCCGGCCACTATCTGGTGACAAACTGTCTGTTTTAACAGTGTTCATTTTTAAGGGGCAAAGTATTTGCACCATTTTATTACTGCCAGAACATTAAGTGACGAATATGTATCTTAATATGTATGTATGTATGTATTTATTTACTTGTGGTGTGGTAAACATTTCTATGTATGTTTGTATGTATAGTTTAATTTTGATGACGTAGATTGTGGTGAAGAAATATAATTAACGTATTAATATATTTAGATGTGTATGTGAACGAGATGAAAGTGCAAAAATGTGTTACATACACATATTTAATGATTAAATGTATTTTTTATTATCGATAATACCAACCTCATCAACAGTTAATGGCAAGGTGACTCGGCTGCAAAGAGACAATAAAAGAAAGAAGAAAAAGGATTTTTAATTAGAAAAATGTTTTTTTTTAATACATTAAAACCTTAATTAAAAATGCATTCAGTTGTTGCAGTTGAGAAATAGATAAATAAAAGAAAATTATTAAGTTATAAATAAAAAGTTGATACGTATGTATGTACATAAATGTAGTAAATTTGTTTGACATAAATGCATACATAAGTAGTCTAAAAACTATCAGAGTTGCCATGACACCCAATTGTTATCGTAATTAATTATATGTTCATTCACATTGGAATACTAATTATAATTCGAACATATTATCGATGATATTAAAAGTCATAACACCAAAGTATTTATTTATCTCGTCTTTTTAGTCGTTCGATATGTCAAAAATTGTATGTGTGTTCAGAAAGTGTGATAGTGTGGACAAAACGTTCATATGTGTGACAGATTTTTTGACAAGTGGGTCCGATTTGATAATATTTTGGAAATGTTCATAAAATAGTAGTTTCTGTGCGATCAGAGTTGCTTTTTGTAAAGCAGCTGTACAAAAAAAAATTGCAAGTCAGGAAATTTAACGAGTAATAGTCGTTAAACGAGGTGTGATGTTAACTATTATTCTGTATGAAAGAATATCGATCAATGTTTAAAGTGTTTCTTCCTTCTTGCACACATGCCACCACATACATACATGCATAAAAACATACATACAAAACGACTTTTCCAAGGTTTAGGTTTTCACAGTTTTTTCTTTGTTTCAATTTTGAAACTGCAAGGAAAGTAAAAGTCGAAGCCATCAAAAGCATTATAAAAAAATTGTATTTTTTCTTTATGCTTCTTTTTTCTTTTTCTTTTTTTTTGTGTACTACAAAAGTATGTGACAACAATTTACCAACACATTTAAAAGCTGTGATGCAATTTATTAAAAAGTTTTTATTCTCTTGCGTTCATGAATTTAGTTATAAAGAATCAAAAAGTTTATTTACAGAATTAATTAAATGTAGTCGTTACTACTGCTACGAAAGTTTAAAGCGAGGATGAGTGACACATCAAAGTTAAGTTTAAACAAAAGAAGAAAAGGAATGTGCAGATACGCGTATTATTGATTAAAAATTAAGGGCAATGTTAAAGTGAGAACTCGAAGCAAATTAAATCATGTAAATAGATAAAATAAATATTTGAATCCATAAAACAGGTGTGTGGCTTCACAGCACCTCAAGTCATTTCATTAAAAATTTCTTTCTTATAATTCAAAAATAAAACGTTATTAAGAAGGAATGAACAAACCAATTTATTTATAACAATAAGTACATACAGATATAATTGCCTGTATTATAACGAAACAAAAACAGAAAAATTTGTTTATCCATAAAAAAATTACTCTGTTTTATAGATAAAATAGCAGAGAGTTTATATTCATAAAACATTAAATGGAATATTAAAACATAATAAAAAAAATAGCTCTTTTAAAATTATGGGCTTCTTTTTGTGGGCCGCAGACCCCATTTTGCAACCGCTACCACATAAGGAAAGATAACAAAAACAAAACAATCCAACAAAAATAACTGTCCAAAGAAGCGAAAGAAAAGTAAAATGTATTATTGGGAAGAAAAAACATTGAATTGGAAAAAGTGCTTACGAAGAAATCAAAGAATATTTGTGTTGTTGTTTTTTTAAATTGTATACATATCACTGAACGGTTTGAATGCTATATTTTGTGCTTATGAACACATTCTCAAAAAATATCCCTTTTGTTCACATATACATGAATTCAGTAAAGCAGGACATGAATTCAGTAAACTTACATTCCCAAAGGCAACGAATACTTAACGAATGATATGAAATGTTTTAATGCTTGTTGAATACATACAATACAATACTTATCAGATCTCTTTGAAACTTGGAGCATCGATAAAGGAAGAGCTATGTTTCCAATACTGTCTTCAAAAATATAAAACTTGACCACAGGCGGCGATACACACAAAAAGTTGTTTTGAATGTTTTTAGTTGTTTTCATGTGGCAACATGTTATTTTATTGCTTGATATGTAAAGGCAATACAAAAATAAATTGTACAAATGGCAATCAACAAAAAAAATGAATATATACATACATAGCACTTCATATTTATTTTGTTGTCGATTAAAGGCAATGCAAAAGCAATGAATTTGTAAATAGACAACAAACGTGAATAGTTTCAATCAGTTTTCTAAATCATATCGTTACCTTAGTCGGAAAAAGTGCTCAGTCCATTTTTTCAAATTATTCAGGAGAGACAAAAAACTG
>NDXZ01026623.1:6412-19555 GCA_003055125.1 Paykullia maculata | reverse complement strand
ACATACATACAAATTTTTTTCATCTTTATATATATAGAAGAAGATATGTACTTTCAAAATCGAATTTCAGATAATAAAAAGAGTTTCTTTTAACAGATACCAAACTAATTTTATGGAACATTACCGCCCGGTTGTTTGACAAGATTTTTGTAATAGTAGGTATAAAAGCTGTATTCTGGGTATCTTCTTTGACAATAACAGTAATCACATCTACAATTGCACATGACAAGAAATACATAGGTACACACATATAGGTATTTATTGAAATTCCCTTTTCAAAATATAATGACTGCCAGAACGAAAAATATTTATTTCAGTTTTTTATTTATTTATTTTTTTCTTTTGTTTAATAAACTTGTTAGGTTTGCGCAATTTTTGAAATAAAACAAACTTTCATGTTATAACAGCTGTTCAATAGCAAGCCAATTGCAATAAGTTTTTTAAAAAACACATTGCAGTACTCGTAAACTTAAAAAAAACCCTGTTAATTGGGAATTTTTAAAGTTTGCTAAAAAAAAAATGCAATATGTATATGTATTTCTTTAACGGTAACACTGTTACTAGCTAACTCGTATTTATGAGATACATGCCTTTAAATTAAACCACCCATTTGTACCTACATACATAGTTACACTTGCTTTGTACTCTTAAAAGCTCTAACTGTACTCTTAAGCTTTTTTAGGGTTGCAGTGTTGAATTTTTACAAAATTACAAATCGGAAATAAAAAAATATTCTAACAGTTTTCACAAGTTTTTGCTTCACGGAACAGAAAACATACATACACATGTACATACATACATGAATATACATAATTTCTCATCCCTGCCTGTATAAATACGTATTTAACAATGCTTAACTTAAATAGTTTCGACAAGAAACCCAATATTCGCAATTTTTTTATGCTAGTTTAAAAAATCAAATAAAAAATTGATTCAACCAAAATAAAATACCTATGTACTTATAGGATATTGGTAACTGCAGCGAGTTTTAACCAAAAAGATTCGATTTAACTTCAATCAAAATCAATTATTTAAAAAACTTTTTGATATATGTAAATACAACAAGTTTTTGTTTACTAATATTGTATAAAAACGTTGGCAGCTCTTACAAAGATTCAATAGTGTTATTTTACAAGTCTTTTACTCTTTCTTCGACTTTTTAATATGTACATGCATACATACATACATATTTGTAAATAAATACATATGTACATACATATTTGTTCCACTGTTTTTTTTTAAACAGAAAAACGCACAACGGTGTGTCAGAGCTTTTTAAAAACACAAGATAAGAAAAATAAAATGTTGGCAAAAAGCTTTTCTTTAAAAACAAAACAACAGTCGTAGTTTTGGATCCTCATACAACTTAACTTACAAATGACAAACAAGTTGAATGTTTTATTATACTATTGTTGTGTTTTTATAACCTTTTTCGCTTTTGCATTTTATTGTATATGTACCTCTTAAGGCGCGAACGATAATGAATAATATGATGTTGTGGGGTTATGGGTTGTGTGATGAATCAAATTGGATGAGGGGGAAATGTGTTGTTTCTGTTTTTGATGGTTTAAGTTTCGTAGGTTTCATACCTACTTATAAATTGTTTTTTGTATGAAAGTTCTTGTTATTGTTTCTGTTTCCAGTTCTGTTTATCTCTACGGTATTATTACCTTTTTTGTTGGTTTTGTTTTGTTTTCAAATGCTTCTCATATGCCAGAAGTAATAACTGTTGCCAGATTTAAGTAATTTTAAGGACTTTTAAAATATACAAATCTTAACATTATGCAAAAAAATACCTATATGATTCAATTTTAGTTTTCATTAATAAATAGCTACACAACTTAAAAAAAGTTAAATGCTTCTTGAAGGTGTTAAATTAAAAACATTCATTGATCTGCTATCACTAAAGGACATAATTTAAGGTAACGAAATGTTATTTTTGCTATTTATTAATATTAAAAACAAAAATATTTTTTTCTACTAGGTTTTTAAATTTGTTTGTGATTATCTTAAAAAAGGATTCCCCACACTAAAAACTGTTTTAAATACAATGATTTACAGTATGTTCACAATATAGGGCTTTCGAGCTTTATTTATTTGTCACACGTTCTCTGTCCAATGTATTACATAAGTATGATACAAACCATGTTTACAGAGTCTATGGAACAGACTTTTCTTAGAATAGGTTAAAAAAAATTTGGAGCGAAAGTTTCTCACCGACTTTCTGAAATTTACTGATTTTTTACTTTTTCTGAAAAAACAGAACAAGTCTGTATGGCAACTTTGGTGCCAGATTGTTTTCGTTGTTTTTATATTATTATTGTTGTTGCTGTTACTGCTGATGTTTTTGTTATACGAACTATTAACATATAATATAAAAAACAACAACAACAAGAATAGCAACAATTATAATAAGCGATACCAAACAAGAACAACAACAACAAGTACAAATATCTGTATCTGTTGTCAGAATAGTCACCAATATTGTTATTGTAATTATTACTGTTTGTTTCTATTGTTTTTTACTCTTGTTGTCACTGCTGCTTTTGTTATAAATACTTATGTATGGATATGTGTGTATGTATGTATGGACTTATATGCTTTTTTATCATTGTTGTTGTTGTTGTTAGTTTAGTTGTTTTTGTTATTTGTTTAACATTTTAGTTATCTATCTACACTTTTTTCGTACAAAATCATATCACCAGCATTGGAAGGAAAAAATTAATTCGTTATATTTTATTATGTACATACATATAGGTATATGTATGTACATAGTTACATACATATGCATGAAAGTACATATTTGTTAAAATAACTTTATTCTCTACTTTAATGTTTTCTATTTTAAATTGTGTTGAATCTTGAATAGGTACGTTTTTATTTAAATAAAATAATTTTTTTATACATGTGATTAAGACAAAAAATTATTATACATACACACATAGTTCTATGTTTTATTCTACTAAAAAATGTGTGTTTACCTTCTGCTTAGATTTAATACTTTATCTTCAGTTTTTTTTTCACTTTCTACGTTACATTTAAAAATTAAGATTTTAAAATTTTAACTTTTTAAAAAACTTATTCTGTTGGTTACAAATTTTTGAGTTACAACTTTACACCAATAAACGATTTTTTTTTAGTTATTTATTTCTCATTTATCTGTTATCCACGTTTTTGATTAGTTTTTTTTTGCAGTTTTGAAAAGTTTATTTCGTTAAACACAAAAAATCTTTGTTTATTTAACACAATTATTTGTATGTACATTCATATGTATGCATTTGACGGAATCTTTGTTTGTTTGTTAAGCGACTGACTGGCTATGTGTTCGTATACACCAATGTTCCTTTAAGAAATGTTGTTGTTGGCTACAGCAGAAGAATTATTGTAAGAATAATCTCAGAGTTCTCGCAGCAAAACTCACAAATGTTTTCCGTATCAGGCAACCTAAGCAACTAAACAAAACATACAAAGCACAGAACACAAACAGCAGAGCACCGCACTGACACAGTACATCCATCACCATCTTATTGTACGTAACAACAATAATATACTCTCGTCTACGAAACAACAACAATTATGCATATATTTTTACAAACATACAGCCAAACTAACTGACACACATGTGAGTTTACACTCATTCACCATTAACTCTCAGATACTTTTGCTTCTTTATCATCAAATAACGTGTGTTTGTTAGTTTATATTTCATGTTCTATTGTGTATATTTTGTATTTACCACATACATACATATACGACACGAGCAACTTTCAGCGAACAATTTGCCTTATCGATAGAACTGAAAAAAACGAAAACAAAAATAACACACACACACTCACATTTACTTAGTCAGTTCGCATAAAACAAACAACTGTTTTCCCTCCCTACCAACTTAACCTTAAACAACAACATCGGCACAATGTGTTTGTTTGTTATCAGTGAAGCAACACTCTTTTTCAAAAAGCTTTTTTTGCTTTACTTTGCCGTTGCTCTACTTCAATAGTGTACATACTTACATACATGTGTGTTTGTGCGTCCAGAATTTTAAATCTATGACAAAGTTAACAATGGGCCACCACCAAGTTGTTTGTTTACAAATTGTTAAGTATGTATAAAAGCTTAATTAAACTTAAAGCTTATTCAAGTTTAGCTAACGTAGTAAGTATACACATACGTACATACATATGTATGTATGTATAACTCGTTAGAATGAAAATTCGTTATAGATGTCGCTTTATTTCCGGTTACATAAACAATTTTTACAAGAGTGCAATAAGTCAACAAAAAAAAATTATCGAAAATACCTATTTCCTATCGATCATTATCTATTTACAGAAAAATTTTCAAAAAATAAATAATCAAAAGAAAACATCAAAAATGTTGAACACAATTTAAAATTCTTAAAAAAATTTGTAAATTTTTCAAAAAATAGATTTTCTATTAGAGAAAAATTTTCATGAAAAGAAAATTTCTTTTAAAAAAACTATTTGATAAATAAAGTTTTTTTAACATTCAGCAAAAGTTTCTTATAAACAGATAATTTATACAAATTTGCAATAAATAGAAAATGTAAGGAAGTTTAAAAAATATATTCTAAAATGAATAATTTTATTAACTTGTTTTGAAAAACAAAACATTTATCCAAAATATTTTTTTTAATATCAATTTTATTTACATTATTTTTAAATCGAAATTTATAAAGTTTTTTTTTTATAAAAAACCAATTAAAAACATTCCAAGATAAGAAACTTTATTAAAGATTTGTTTTTAGAAAAGTCTGTAGTACAAAAGCTTTATTACCATAATTCTTTAGAAATTGTTTATTTAATATATCTGTCCCCATTACATATATGTATCCTTGCTATTGTGAATGAATAACATTTACATATTTTGAAAAGTCTCAAAAGCTCTCTTTTGTACTATACACTTTGACACTTAAAAGCACTAATTTTCGTTTAGGTATCTTTGTATAAGTGTGTATATTTTTCAATACAACTGCATATAAAAGCAACTTAACAGAACACAAAAAAAATTGTGTCCCATATTTATTATTCTAAGGAAAAAAGGACTCGTGACAAGCAACAAAACAAACAACCGCAAATACTATTTTTGTGGTTCAGTTGTTGTATAGAGTGTAATGGAGACAGATGTGGTGTATCAAAGGAAAATTAAATATTTACATATATGTACATATGTGTGTGTGTTTATAAAAAAGCTAAAAGTTAAATTTTAATAGAAAATTTTTTGTGCACAAAACAAATCCTTAAAATAACTGCTAACAATTAACAAAAATTAAAAAAAAAATTGTGAGTTTAAACATATTAAAATCAAATGTTTTAAAATACATACGCATATGGACTACATGTTTTTTTTTTTTTTTGTACAAAATCGATGATGATAAAATTGTGTACAGTAAGGAATGCAAAGAAGAAAACAAAATTATTATATAGCTACCTGTAGATATACAAAAACATATAAACATAAAATACATACAAACATACATATGAACAATTAAATATCGATGCATAAATATTATTGTATATACACACACATATATGTAAGTGTATGTATATTTTCAATTGAAGACATGTTTTTTAAAGCCAATTTAATAAAACATATGTATGTTTGCTTTTTATATTTGTACTTGTATGTTTTTTTTTTATGTTTAAGCCACAACGAAAATCACTTTTTTTTATTATAGTGATTTTTTGATTCCCTTCTTGCTCACTTATTATCACACTTGTGTATGTTACATATATCTTACTGACAGTTGTCATTGACAAACATTAATAATTGTTAACGGTAATCGAGTCTATCATATCGAGTCGAGCATATGTTTTTTTTTTATTTCCACTTTAACTGTTAATTTACTTTTGTCTGATTTGACAAAATATTTAACTAACTGCCTGGCCCATTAAATGCAAACGATATTTTCTTTCGAAAGAAGTGGCCAGTCAGTAAAAGTAAAACATTTGCATTTTTTAACTATAGAATACTGCTGCGTAATTATTTATACGTAGCATAGAAACGGCTTTAATATTTCCTAAAACATAAAATGGTTACCGTTTACATATGCTGTACTTGTTTCCCTTTAAAATTTGTAGGGGATAGTAAAGAACGAATTATTGCAACAATTATTTAGTGCAAAGATTTTGTTATAACGATGTTTCCGGGGTTTTATTTTTTATTTTTTTAAACTTAAAAATATAATACTCACATGCATGCATGCACATGTAGTATATATGTACATACATATGTACATATGTTTTGCTGTTTAACATTTTTAAAGTAGTTTTTGAGATATTTTGCCGATAAATTTTCAATAAATATGTTAAGACGGAATGGCAAATTTTCCCCCCACAATTTTTATGCGTTGACCAAAAACATCGTCGTATTGCAAGTGTTTTATAATAAAGTACTTAATACCTTTTTTTTATTTTCTAATAAATTAACCAAAAAACTTAATGAAAGAAAAACTCCAAAATATTTAAATTAGATTTAAAAGGTACTTTGCGTAAAAACTATAAATATTCTCTTAGGACAAATTACTAAAAATAATGAATTTTTAATTTAGGCCATTTTTGTAGACACTCAATCATATGTTTGCCTAATAACAAATTTAGACCAAAGAGAGAATAACAGAACAGAACAGAATGCAAGCATCTGAAATGCCCAACTATATTAAAATATATAGAACGGCAAAAACAACAACAAAAATTAACGAAATACCTGAGAAAATACCAAACAAATAAAAACAAAATGTGTAATAAAAACAGTTGGAAGACAGACTAATGCGAAAAACAAAAATTAAAAAAACGCATTTATAAAAATCAACAAAAACAAATAAAAAAAAGCTTTTGTTCTGAACAAACAGATAAATTTACTACCCGTTTAATGAAAAGCTTTCGACCAGAAAAGAGAAAATTCTGAAATGATTGTTTTATGGTTTTGTATTTTGAGTGCAAGTTTAAAAGAGTCAGTGTTAAACGAACCACTTTTTCGAAATTATCTCGCGCGGCAATTTAAAAAATGAAAAAACACAAACCTTTATAAAATATTTATTTTTATTGACTTAACAAACAAAAATTATTTATTTAAATACAAAATAAGAATAAAAAAGGTGTTGTAAGACTAATTAAAAAAAGCTTTCATTGTTTATCATTTCAATGAAATTTTATACAAAGTGTTTAAATAAAATCATTTAAAAATTCCTAACAAAAAACAAAATAAATAAACAAATAAAAAGGATTCAATGCTACTAGTGCAATATACATATGTACATACATACCTGAATAAATTGAAATTGTGTTTATACATTATTCAAGTTGATCCTCTAAACTAAATATATGTATACAAATGAATATACATGCATACATACACATGTACATACATATGTATGTAAATATTAATAAAAAATATAAATTTATATGTATATACATACATATTATTTAAATACCATATAAACGTTTTTTTTTTTACTTGCTTATATTATTTATTTAAATGATTTCAAAACCATACAAAAATAATTTAAAAAAACACTTGTGTCACTTTTTTTTTTTGTTGCTGTGTGAATCATAAATTTCCTGCGAAAAATCCCAAAAAATTCTTTTATCTTTTTTTATACAACAGCGAGCAATTAGTTCAGTTTTATTATTATTATTTTTTTTTTAAATATTATGACGAAATGTGGATGTTATGTTTTTTTTTGTCTATTAATTCGATTACTCAAAGAATATTTTGAATTTTTACAACCAGCTAATTGTTGTGTTTAAAGGCTTAAAGAAATAGAAACATGTCTCAAGATCTTAATATCATACCTATCATACCTTCTTTAATAACCTTAAATGAAGCCAGTATTATATTTACCTTATATTTACAACTTATTTTAAACATAAAGCTCACAGAGCGCTTCCCAAACGGTACATTGGGAGACCACTCAAGGCTAACTTAAAAGGAAACAGTTCTTAACCACATATTTATATAAATTTCTCTTAAATATAATATAGAGAGGCAATTTTTAATTATTTCTTTATTTAAAAACAAAAGTGAATATACAAATTTGTTATTTAAGTTGTCGAAAGTTAATGACAGTTTTTTGCACTTAGTTTACGCTGCGTTTAATGCAACTGTGTTGAAAAACTGGAGCAACAACTATATTTTTTTCAAACTAAGTCTTTACTGGTCTAACGGTATTTTAACAAGTATAATTACCATTTTTTGCGTGAAAGCGACTCGAGCTGACTGGTAAAAATATCAGTTCATTACCCTTAACGTAATTAACGATTTGTTCCAGCCTTATGCAAATTTTATTACACAGTTCTTAAACTTTAGTTTCTTTTTTATGAGAACAATTTAGTGAAGAGTTTTTTGAAAGAATATACCAATTTTGGGCTGTTGAACAATTATAAGAACGCAACTTAAGAGTTTTTGCTTTAAGCATACGAAAACATAAAGTTCGTTAAATTAAAATCAAACTTTAACAGTATTTTTTTGGTAATGATTTGAAAAGGTTAGCCTATTTAGGAGTTAGGACGAATTGTGAACCGGTTATTATAAAAATTGGCAGCAAGATTTTAAAGACAGGTTGGGGACTTCTTTTGGCATAAAAGAAAAGCTTGACTCTTTTTAATCAAGTTTAAGTGGCACTGGCATCAGCAGTCTAACATACTTATGTTATAAAATAAAAGTTTTATCATCAATTAATTTTGTTAAAACCCACACATCCTAGTGATTCATAATTGTTTCCTACTTATTTCCATAAACAATTTTTTGCAAATTAAAAAGCATCTCAACAAAAACTTCTTACAGTAAAGAAAAATGATTTAGAAATAAGAGATTAGTTTTTGTTTTCTTCTTTGTTTCGTAACCGAATAAGGCAAGTGTACATACATATGTATTTAAAAGTAGAATCACTCTTACGTACATAAATCAGCTGTTACGTTTTGCTTAGCAAAGGTATGGTTCCGTTTCGTTAAAGTTGATCAGCTAAATAAAATCGCCAAAAAAAAGTTTTGTTTATTATGTTTTCAGCAATTTTTTACTTAAAACTTTTTATTATTATTTCTTTTTAACTTATTAAAATATTATTACTGCCAACTATTATTTTTTTCCTTTTTTCAAACATATGGTCCGTTAACATTTTTTAGTATATGTAACTGGAACAAAAGTAAACATAACATTACAGTTGAGAAATGGAGCCTAAAGTTTGTTCTTTAAAGTGTTGCTCCTTTTTTACGTGATATCTCTTTGACTATTGTTTCTTTTAAATATTAATATATTAATACAAACATTTTTTTATTTAGCTTCTAGATAACTTTACTTTTTTTTCTTAAATGAGTATTAAATGTGTAAATATATCTAAGATATTAATTTTGAAAAGAAATTGTTTAAGTTCGTACTTATTCAATTAAACTATAATGCAATAATTTTTTCTATGGCTAATCCTTAAAGTTAAAACAAACTTTGAAGTCTAGGTCAAAAGACACTCAATTCTTTTTTCACTTTTAACCAGTTTTCTTCAAATAGCTAAATAGAATCATAAGCACTTTTCTTCCATATCATATAAAAAATTACAGAAATAAGATTAAATAACAATAATTTAAAAAACAACTTAAACTTTTTTTCGAAAAATAATTTTTACATGACAATACTTTTGAAGCTTCGGAAAAACATTAAGGGTGTGGTTTGGCTCAACAATAAAAAATTAAATAATTAATAATTTACTTTATTTACAGTTAGCTAAAGAAATTTTACCTTAATAAATCTACACACTCTTACACACACATAGACACACATCAATTAAAAAAAACATAATTCGTTGCTTATTAGTTTTTGTTTAATAATAATTTCCATAAATCTACTATATATAGTAAAATAAAAAAAAAAAATATATAAGCAAACAATTAGTTATTTCATTAACAAATTTTGTTTAGTTCAATATGGTGAAAAAAAAACCTAAAAGGCGGTAAATAAAAAACACATATCAATTCAGATATGCAAAAGACATTAAAATTTGAAATGGTACTTTTGATATTTTTAATTAATGAAATACAGCATATACATACATACGTACGCTTCCCGGTAAAGCCAAAAATCACTTTCAAAACAAAATTGTACTTTTATCAATTGCTATGGTACATTTTCTTATTTTTAAAATGTTAATAAGTACCTGGTTTATAAGATTGATTAAGTGGACTTACGATTTAACATCTTATGTTTAATTTGTAAACTTTTAAGAGGAGCAAAAGAAAAAAAAAACAAATCAAAAATTACTTGAAATAATATGATTCTTTATTAAGTCACAAATTAAGTCCGTTCATGCATTTAATATACATATCTACAAAAAATTATGTTTTCATACACATATATGTACATACATAAAAATGTTCTTTTATTTAATTTAAATTTAGTCCAGAATTCTTCTCAGATATTTATTTAATTTCTTTTGAAATTCTTTCTTCAATTTTAAACAATATGGCCGTCTTACAATTCCCTGTTTAAAATCGTACATGAACTTTTCCAGATATTTATGTATGGATATATGTACATACAATACTTATACATACATATACATATGTATGTAAATATTTTAAGAGTGATGTTTACATGTGGAGGTCAATTGCGAGACAGTTAGTTAGAGGGTCGCCGGGACAGTCTAACAGGCACACAGTATTTAGTATGTTCTAATGTAAAATATTTTAAAAATTTTCTAAATTATCTGAGAGATACTAAGTTAATACCAAAAACTATGAACTATATCAGCTGTTAAATATGTATATAAAAATTGAAGAAAGAGAAAGATGGGCGCAGAAAAAGAGTAAGTTCGCAAAATTGATAGACAAATTCGATTTGTGGCGTTCATTTTTGTAGCACTAAAATGCAAACACACACATATAAATTTCGAAAGTACATACATATATAAAAATTTTTCTTTTTCCTGTGTGTTAATTTGTGCACTCACCCGAGAGTTTGTGCTCTTCGAAAGAAAAGTTTCGTTTCGAACTTTGAACGTGTTTCGGGTAGTCACTATTTGTTGTTTTCTGTGGGTAAGTTAAACGGTTTTAGTTTTTTAAATAACAGGGTTTTTTCTTGTTGCTGCTGTCGAAGTACTGATCTCGGTCGGTGGGGTGGTTGTGGTACTCAGTCAGTCGCTCGGAGTTTTTTTTTTTGTTGTTTTTTATGTGTATTCCTAATTGTTTATTCATTTGTTTTTGTTTTTTTTTTCGTTTTTGTATTGATTTAAATTTTTTTATTTCTCATTTCGTTAAATAGCGTAAGGCGTGCGGTACGCAATTTAGTGTTACGGTGTTGGTACGCTAGTTCGTTCGTTCCATCGATCGATCGCTTACTCGCTCTCACTCGCTCGTTCGTACTATCGTGTATTCATTTTGATTTATTATTGGTATGAGTTGCCTATTACTTTTGTGGCCATCAGTCATAAAAAATCTTAGCCCATATTGTTCGTCCCAGCTAGTTTGGCAGTCATCTACTGTTTGGAAATAGTATATTCTAAGCCAATTTAAGGCATGTCGTCTCGTATAAAAAAGTTCATTAAATCAGCTTAAAACATCTGAAAATCTTAAACAAATGTTACCAGTGTTTAAAAAGTGTCGTGTTTTTTAATGTAACAAAAAAAAACAACATGTATATTAGTCTGACCTATATATATTTTTTAATTAAATTGCATACAAATTCGAGTTAACACTTGATTTCTGTGAACCTAAAAATATTCTTTAATTTTTTTTTTTATTATATTTTTTGTTCTATATCTAAAAATATAACGTGTGTATGAAAAAGTAAGAAGAAAGAAGAAAGTGAATTTTAAATCTAGAAAAAAAAATATACAACAATATTTGAAAAAAAAATGAAACCAAAATGTTTTATAAAGAATTAAAATATAAACTCAAATCAAAAGGATTAGCAGAGAATAAATAATAATTTATCCTTAAAAATCTTCCGGAATCTTAGGAAAATATATTCATATATGCATAAATATTTCTATATATATTTTTAAAAAATCCCTGTTTATCTGTGACATAATTTACTTTAAAATTTTTCGAACATTAGCAAACGAAATTTTTTACTATTTAACACAGACCCCCAAAAACGTATTTGTATGTATCTGTTATTATAAATTTGTATCTGATCATTTAAGCATGATTGTTGTTGTCTTTTTGGCTATTATGCTCTTTGCAGCTCTTTTAATTGTTGGCTAGCAAGTGCCCGTGTATATTTGAACATTTTAAATATATTCGAAATTTTCCTACCACCACCACTATTGCTGCTGCTATAGCTTATTTGCTTTTCTTTAGGTTTTCTTATGGTTTTTTGCCATTCTCTTTATATTTTTTTTCTTTTTAGTTTAATTTATTTTAATTTTCAATTTGATTTTCTTACTACATACATAAGTATATGAACAAACATATGTACATATGTATGAATGTGTGTATGGATGTACTACAATTTATTCGATTTGATTACGAATATTTTCAAAATATTTTAATGTCGTTTACACAAAACTTGTACTTTGTTTTTTGTTTTGTTAATTTTTTTGCAATTTAGTAGGTTGGTTATTTGCTTTAAGTAAAATTGTTCTAAATTTAAAAAAAAAGAATTTTCTATTTAGTTATTTTATGTTTTCAGTTTTGAAAAATTAACAATTAAAAGAAAATAAAATCGTTGCAAAAACACAAAAAAAATTAATTTATCATTTTCTCGACTACTTGTTAGTGGTCGTCACAATAAAAAAAAATCAACTAAAATAATAAGGCATACATATGTACATATTTATAATTTTCTTAATACATCTATATGTATGTATGTATATATTAAGTTTGTCATGAATTCATTCATTAAATATAAGCAACCATTTTATGTTATTTTTAAACGCTTGATTTTATACAGTCACTATTTGAAATGACATTAAGTTTATGAATAAGAGATGAAATAAAACCTATTAGCTCTGGACACTTAAAGCAGGTTAATAGTATGACAAAATTTTGCTACAAAATTCAAGATAAGAAAAGCTACGAGTAGTTTGTTTTACTGAAGCTCGGCTAAACCATTGAATTAGTACACACATTTCTAATTAGTAGACTAGATGAAAAACCAGTTCATGTACTGAATAAATCAGTACGAATGGTCAGC
>NDXZ01026621.1:0-16945 GCA_003055125.1 Paykullia maculata | reverse complement strand
AAAATTTGCTAAATAAAACCTGAAATGCAACATAGTTACAATGTCACATTCATCTGTGCGGAATCTGAAATACGCTGCACCAGTTATATATAATATTTGTTTTATATATAATAAAATAATATTCTCAGATTCCTATAAGGAACATAGGTGTTAATAGTTTGAAATTATTTTGTAAAATTTTGAAAACTTTTATGTTTTTTGTCCGTTGCTTCTACTATGGATCTTTATTTTTTTAGCTGCCAGTCTCAGTTGGCAAACTACTGATACAGAACTGAACCAGATACAGTTAAAAAAGCAAGAAAATTAAAAAAGAAATAAATTTGTATGTGAGTTTTTTTAAATTTTTTTTTATATAACCCTTTTGGTCCGATCAACCTTGTTGATTTTAAATCAAAATCCAAATTCAACATACACAGAGCGTCAAAATGTTACAAGGCCCACGATTATATAAACCACTCGTAGTGGTCAGTAAAATTTAATTAGAAATAGGAGTTGAAACAAAACTTTTTTTTAAAAAATCTAAATAAAAACAGAAACAAATAAAATGGTTTGGATTTTTCCAATACGTTTTTCAAGTCAACAATAAACGAATAGAAATCGACTCTTAATATTAAAGGCCAATCCAGTATTACTCAATTAAGCTAGAACCGATTACAAATAATTTATTTGAGGGATTCACAAGGATTCACATAATGTCATATGTCCTAAAAATTTAAATAGGTTTAAGTTGCTTTTTATACTTAAAGTGTCCTAAAATAATAAAACTCTGACTCCTATGTTTATTGTACTGTCGTAAACTATCCTTAGCCGAACGGAAAAAGCAACAACAAAGTACTTAAACCATTATAAATTTTTAGGACATATGACATTATGATAACATAAGTTGGCTTGTGAATCCCTCAATTATATTTTAATTTAAATTTTAAAAAATAAATTTGTTTGAAAATTGTAAAAACAAACACGATGTTGTTGTAGCACTGAAAATCTTTAAAAAAATGAGATTGATCAATTACCGAATGTTGTTGATGCTAAATAATGAAAAATAATATTCGAGTTTCTTTTACCTTAGAAAGATGATATTAATGTTAGCAACATTCGGTTTAAGCAGTAGGGTCTAACATGAAATACAGCTCGTGAAACAATTCAAAACAAACCACAACAATGCACTTTCTATATTTAAATGACAATCGAACATGTGTTAAAATTATCAATAATTAATTTTTAAAAAAAATTATCAAATAAAAGAGAAAATTCTGGCAAAGAAAAGTATTCGCATGACAAATATTAACTAATGCCAAGATAAAATCATATAAAAACAACAACAATAATAATAATAAATAAAACATTTTTTTTTCAATTTTGTTGTTGCACCAAACCGTCAGCCAATAATTGTGAGTGAAATTATAAACAAGCCCACTTTTTGTCTTACCCCTGAAACATTTATTAAGTGACAATTTTTACATCGAAAGTCTATTGACCTCTTCGTATCAAAGAATGAATCCAAACGATAGATAAACTTGCCAAACTAATCAAACTTGAAAATTATCAAACAATAACTTGTACAAAAGAAATAAATATAAATGAACAAAAAATAAAAGAAAGGAATATTATCGTCCACGAATCAACAACCACCTGTTAATTTAGTCACTAACGAGGATCGTTGCCTTGAACTAATGAATGAAAAATGTTAAGAAGCATGACGTTGAAGAAAAATCCATTTTAGAGCCAAATAGGAAATACCCCCAGAATGCTGGCCAAAAAAAAAATGAAAACAGTTTTGATGAGCCAAAACGAGAACATGAAATATTTTTTTAAAGACATTTGCGAATAGTGGGCGCAGTAGATTATGCCAAGAAATTTAGACAACAACAACAGAGACACCAAGAGCAGCATTAAGTCTGGGCAACTCGTCAAAAATGTGCGTTAACAATTAACAACAACAACAATTACAACTACAATCATAAGTTTGATTGCCAGGAGAAGACTACAATGGCACACGACCATCATTAGGTCAGTATATGGCACGCAGCCACATGAGATTGAAATCGAGACAACATCAACTACAACAGCAGCAACAATTATAATGCAAACGTGTGCATAAGATGTTTGACTAGAAATCAAAACAAAAATATTTTAAATAAACGCATTAGAAACTGCATATATCACTATATATATACATACATACATATGTATATTAGAGACTAAAACTACTAGTAAGCTTTGTTCTACTGCATTAAACAAAACTAAAAATAATAGCAAGAAAAGCAGTCCGTTATGACATAACTGACGGTTTTTTTAATAAGCCCTGTCGCCGCTGTAACCCTTGCCTGATCGGAAGCTTAAGTTCAATTTGATTTTTTTAACTAAGTTTTTTTTTTATATTTAAGATACCATAAACAAAGTCGGTATTATTATTATAAAACAATGGTTTTTCAATTTTTTTAAGCCTAATATATTTTCTAATGAAAAAAAACCAACAATTGCATCCTTAATATTGAATAAGGAAAACAACTTTAAGCAGCATCTTCATAAAATTGCAATTATAACAGTCACAAAATATTCTTTATCCTTTTGTTTTCCTAAGAATCTGTTTTAACTAGAACAAAGAGGAAATAAGAAAACATTTCCTTAATGTTTAAAATTAAATTTATAACATTTTATTTGGCTAAATACCAAACAAAAAACATTAAGCCACAATAAACATCTTTCTGTATCTTTACAAAACTCTTTAGTGATTTTTTTTCTCCACTTTAGATGTGGCGAATAGCTTTCATGAATGTTACACAAAAAAATAAAAAAAAAATTATATAATTTGTAAAAAAAAAGAAAAGGAAAATTGTTATGTGTTGGCGATATTTTTCATTTTAACATCTTGTGTTGTATACGACTCGTTACATACATTGCAGCAGACATTTAGGCGCTTTAACTTGCAGATTTTTAATGCGGCATAATATTCAATTTAGTTGTAGTTGTTTTTTTTTGTTGCTTTCTTTATGTAACTCTTTGTGAAACATCTTAAAGGAGTAACGTGGTGTATGAGTGATTTGGATTTACATAAATGCCGTAAATAAAAAACATTCATACGTAGCAGGAGGGTTAATGCGTTAACCCTTGTACAGTTAATATTTATATTAAGGAAGATCACAATCTATATTTAAATACTTTACTATTTCTTCCCGGAACGTTTAAAGTCTGACATAATATATCGAAAAATATAGCTACAAAAGCATTTGTTTGGGATGACCAGGTGTAGCTAATAACAGCAAATTTTTAATTTCTACCTAATTTTTTATGTGTTAAAAGATTTACAAGAATATTTCTCTCCCTCTCTTATATGCATTAGCAAAGATATTTAAAAATTTTAATCATACATATGTACATATTTAATGATATTATAATCTCTAATATAAAAAAATTAATCTTTAACATATATAGAAATATACGAATTTATCAATTTTTTGTTAATAAGATACAACATACATATGTATGTTTCTTTAGAATTTTATTGTTATTGTTGTTTAAAGCACAATAATTTCTATTTTTCTAAAGTTCTTAATTAAATTGACTTTGTTTTTCGATTTTTATAATTTTTTTGTGCGTTTTTCTTTTTCATAAATCTCTAATTCGTTTGTTTGTTTGTTGAAAGAAAAAATATCACCCACTATTTCATATTTTCCTTTGTTTTTCTTCATTTTGTTTTTAATAATTCTTTTATTTAACGGCCAAAAAATGCAAATAAAGTAAATCATTATGAAAATTTATATTTCTGTGTGTTTGTGCGTTTGATTATTTGTTTTTCAATACCCTACTTTAAAAAAGAAATTTTAAGTTTTTCCTGTGCATCAGTAAAATTGAAAACTATAATTTATTACAGGTTTGCTATAAATCAAACTCTTATCGAAAATTTTTTTTTCTTTAATAAGAACTTTGTTAGGAATTTTTAGGATTTTTCAAAAATTTGATAAAAGTTTAATTCGCTAATAAATTTAAAATTTTCTATAGATTTATATTAAAGCAAGTTTTGTACATAAATCAATAGGAAATTTTTCTATGCAATATTAATTTAATTTTTAGTAAAACGAAAATGTTGAAACTTTTCTAAAAAACAAGAGTTAACAAACAATTTTTTTACAAAAGAATAATATATGAAATATCTTTTATAGAAAATGTAAATTCGTTAAAATTTTGTAAGTAAAAGATTATTTTAAAATTCTTTACAGCCCTAAAATGTATGAATTTTTTATATTTCTATAAAATAAAATTTTTTTAAAATTTTCTATACGACAAAAATTTCTCGAGTATTTACAGCGAATTTTTTAAAAATTTTCAAGAAATGGTATTTTTTCAAAAGATTTTTTTTAAATAAATTATAATAAAAAAATTAAAACATTTCTGAAATTTTAAGTTATTTTTAATTCGCTGTTACCGATAATATAATTTTTCACATTTCATAATTGTTAGTAAGAGTTTTTGGAAAAACTTTTTAGGCGTCACAAATCGCCCAGCACAAACTTATTGTGCAGGCCATAAAACAAATGTCCATTGCAATTATCGTGGCGTATAATAAACATTATTTCTTCTTTTCTCTCTTCGTTTCTTTTTCTTTTAGATATGAAATGTATTTGAACTTAAGTATTAAAGATAGACAGACAACTTACTTTGTAGCTTTGGTCCTTTGTTTTCTAAAATAAAGTATGATTTAATGATTTACTAATGCAGTATTTAATGCCTTTTGTATGTTAATCAATCTGTAAAAAAAAATATTAAAAAAAAAATAAATTAAAACAAGCATTGGTGGTATTGATTATAAAAATGGAAAAAGAAATGTTAGTGTCAATCCACAAAAAACAAATAAATATTTGAAAACATTTTGTATTTTTGTTCATAAACTGCTGATAAATTTTGGCGTTTATGTTTTTATGTTTTTTTTTCTACTTAAGCTTTTTCAAAAATAGAGAACAACAAATCTAAATGATTTGTTGATATTTCCTTTTCTATAATGACATACATTTAAAATTTGTAATTGAGAAACTTACGCAAACGATAAATATACATTTCCTTTGCTTTTATAATAAAATAAAATAAAAAGTGGAACAATACTTGATAATTGCACTCCGTGTATTTCTATCTACAGTCATAGACAAAAACAAAGGTTTGTAGTAAAATCATAACCAGAAACTATAAAGTTCCTTTAGATACCAGAATGACCGCTTCAGTGTGTGCTTTATATTTCTCCATAACTGTAGATGGTGAGCGAGCAACTTTAATTGCATAAGAAAAAATTATTTTATAATTTTTGCTTGATAGAAAAAATATCTGCACATGAAAGAAATATGATAAAACAGATGCACATTTTAATAAATGTGTATTTTTTTTAATGTATTTATAGAAAATTTATACAAATAAATAGTCAGAGCTGTAAAATAATTACAAATGAATTCTCAAACTTATGACAGCTGTTATTTCTGTATAGTTAGTGAAAAAATGTTTGTCAATGACCTTTAGTTTGCCTATTCGCGAATAAATAATGTAACATAAAATCTTCTTTTGCTGTTGAAAATTGCCCAACCATTGGTTGCGGACATGAATAAAATTTAATATTTTATAATATTATATTTTATATTGTGTCTACAGTCATTATGAACTAAAATACCTAGAATATCAAATTAAAGTTTTAACTTCTTCTAGGAACCATGAAAGCCAATGCAAGACTTTGGTTTTTATATGCTTCACAATAATAGCACCACAAACGTATAAAATCAAAATCTGCCCCATTTTTTTTTATCAATATTTTATTAATAATATTAACTTTTAATACAAAAATAATTTTTTAACAAAGCCATGATTGAAAATAACAGCCTCTCAAAATGACTATTCCAATCTTATGCCATTTTGTAAATGTGCTCTCAGTGATATATGCGTAACAGTAAATGATTAACCTTAATTTGCACTGCAACTAACAAATGTATACTCCATCACAATGGGCAAATCAATTAGCCAACTCTGACTATAAGAACAACAACTAAAAGATTTAATAAAAATATGTTTTCATGTGCATTAGAGTATAAATTTTCAACGTCTGGTTGGATTGGAAAAAATGACAAACAACTGTATTTTTTAATTTATGTATATCATTTAAAAATTCACTTAAATTTTAAACAAAAAAAAAAATATATATATTTTTATTTGTTTTTTATTTCAGCCTTATTTTATATTATTTAGAATTTAGTATCTGTTGATTAAATATTACAAAATTGTTGTATTGTTTTGTTAAAAGAATTCTTTTTATTTTGAAATTCATATTAGCAGCGTTAATCAGTTGTAGTTTACCCTGGAGAATTATATTTTTAGTGTTGATTTAGTGTAATTTAAAAAGTGACAACAGGTGCATACAAATATACAGGAAATGATGAAATAATGCAGATGTTGTTTTTAAATGAACGTAGTGTAAAAAAATAGAATAAAGTCCATCTGAAGACGTTTGTAAACTTTAACTTTAGGTGTAAAACCACAGCAGAAAAATATTAACCACCTTTAAATTAGCAAGGTTTTTTGAAGAAGTCATCAATTTTCTACTCTTCAGACAATTTCTGGTTGATATTTTTAGTGGTTGCGAAATTACCAACAACAAAAAAGAACTCTTGGTAAATTATCTTATATGAAAAAGAATAAAATCAAGAAGAACAAATTAAGCAGATATTCAGACATAAAAATTAAAAAACAAAATATGCACAAAAGTTGTAAAATTATATTCCCTTTAAATTAAGAAAAACCCTGTAGTTTTGAAAAAAATTCTTAAAAATCATGGAATTACTTGGAAGGCAGGGTTTAACCTATTATTTTAGCACTTGACACTCAGATATTTTCATTTTGAAACTCTCCTAATTTGTTAGATGCACTTTGTTTGTTTTTTTTTATTCTCGCCAGTTCAGTATATCAACAATCGTCCTTGGTTTATTTGTTGTATCAATTCAAAATTTATGTGCAGTGATATTTTGTATTTAGGAAAAAACATAGTTTAATTATCAAATGGCTTTTTGTTATTTGTGGAGAATTAATTGACTTTCTCGCTAACGTCACCGTTGCTCGACTATCTTTGCATAAATCCAAATATGTAGAGTACGAAAATTTGTATCGCATACTGTATTAAAAAATTAATGAGTTTGTTAGTTGTTGCATTTTATAGTTTGTTTTTATTTTCTTAAAATTTGCAATTAAAAAAAATTCATGTACAAATGTACGTACTCTTATGTGTTAAAATATTATCTTATTCTTTATTTTGTCGCGATATATATGTAAATATACGACAACGACATATTCTAAAAACAGACTTCTATTTATTTGTTGTAGTATTCCTACTTAATCCAAGCTAATGACGCGCAATCGACTTTAGACGAATTATAAAAAATAACAAAATTTGGTAAAAAAATATGGCAGCATTAACCTTTAAATACTCTGCACAAAAGAGCCAATTTTAATATTTTTTTTTTCAAAATTCGAAAATTTCTATTATTCCACCCTTTGAATTGTGTTAAAATCCACACTAAAAAAAATATATCATATAAAAAATTAATTTCTTTTTTTATAAATTCTTTGTTTAAAGGATAATTTCGTAATATTTTTTATTTGTAAAAAGTTGTTGAAAAATTATTTATTTTTGCTTTTAAAATAATGAAAAATGATTTTATAGCAAAACGTTACATATGTATGTAGTTTCGGATAAGCCCAAATACTTAAGATTTTAAAAGACTCATTAAAAAAAATCGTAAAAAAAGACGACGACAAAGGCTTTTTGTGTTTATTTTTACGTTGCTGTTTCTATTTTGTCGTCTACAACGATCGACACAGAATTATCGTAAAATCAAATATAATTTATGTTGTTTTTTTTCTTCTTTTATTTTGCTTAAAATCTATTTTTAAATAAGCACTTTTCCGAGTGTTCGAAATATTTTTGTATTTTTCCTAATTTAAAGATTTTACGAGTTGTTTATACATATCTATGTATGTATGTACATACATATGTATGTATAATGTGACCAAATAATCATTTAAAAAAAAACGTATGTATGTGTTTATACCTAAATATTTTTTGTTGTCTTTTTCTTAAAAAAACAACAAACAAACCTGAAAAGAAGTTGTCAAAACAATGAACTACACCATAGGTGGTATAGAGTGTTTTAGTTTATGCTAATGATTGTAATGCCAAAAAATCCCTCAGAATCACTTTTTGAATTAAAAATTCGACATTGTCCATTAGTCTGCCTGTTCATATATGTATGAATATCTTAGAATGGAAGTATAGGTCGCAATTTTAAGTATAATTTAACAATATTTACAACAATAAATTTTTGCAACGAGCCTTAATAAATTTGGTTAAAATTATATTTAAATAAAATTGAACAAAGTTTTTTAAAAACAAGTTTTGTATGGCCAGTCAATTATAAGCCTTAGCTTTTATATAAGCTGCACTCCCGAAAATTTCCGCATACCGTTGAAATATGTATAAAAACTTTGTATGAAAACTTTAGCACAAATAATTAAAAAAAAAAATATAAGCAGGGTATAAGATAGTCAGGCTTGACCAATTATAAATTTCATTTTTATTTTCCTTTTGTAATAGAAAATTGCAAACAGAAGACAAAAAAAATCTAATTTAAAAACAGCAGCCGTTGATGCCCATCAAATTGTGTAGATATATATTTTCTTTTTCTTATTTAGAAGCATATTTACATACACATTAACAAACATATGAATGTGTTGCATTAGCACATTAGAATTTTTAAGACACACACAATTTAGTTGTAATGAAATTTTTTTCTAGTTTGTGTTTTTAAATATGTATATACATTAATTTGCTGTTTCCCCCTTGTTCTTTAGTCCAAATACAACCAACTAATACCGTAATAAAATAAAAAAAAAACGGAAGAATTGTGTTAAGTAATTAAACAAATATTATAATTACGTCTAAATATTTTAAACTGGTCCGTGATTTATACAAAAAAAAGTCATACCTGGCCCAAATGTATTTAATTTTTTTATTGCAAAAAAAAATGCCAACAATCAATAACATACATACATATGTACATAAATTAAGAAATATATACAAATTTTTTTAATACTTAATAAAAAAAAATCAAATTTTAATACATTTCTGTTTAATAAATTTTGCTTTCATTCTGTTATTAAATCATTCTAATGGTTTTTTAAGCCACTTCTTTAATTTTTTTTAATTCTTCCTACAATTTGTTCTCCTTAAGTCAATTATTTACATCCGTTGGCCATAAATTTTATGAAAACACAACACTTTAATACCACATATTAAACCAAATACATAAGGAGTAATAATTTTCCAACAAAGATGTCCTTTTCCAAAACGTAAATCACTTTAAACATACATAATTAACACTTGCAGCAAAAGCAAAAACAACAACTTATTCGTTTATTTTTCCTTTTGTGGGTACGAAAGTACTTATTAATGTACAGTGTTGTAGTTGCATTTTTTAGTATAAAAACCAGCAAAGGTTTCCTTATATATTCATACCATCAACAATTAATATGACAAACTTAAATAAAGATACCACTTTTAATTTAATTGAGACCGGAAACGAAATCTCTGCTTTCAACTTAAAACAACAAAAAACCGTAAAAATCTTGGATTTTCGCTTTAGAAGTTATTAGGGCGATTACCTTTAAGATACACAAGTATTTTTTTTAATTATATAATTAGCGATTTATTCAAATCTTATAAGACAATAAATAAATAGTAAAAGTCGTATCTAAATAAGAACATTGAGCGTTGTTTAAATTACAAAATAGTATAAAGCCCATATAAATTTATTAAATTATATCGAAATAACGCAGTGCTAACGCTGGACCTTAGGAAGTGAAGTTGATTGTAGAATGCAAATTAATTGTTTTTTTGCCAATTCTTTATAGCGAAAGTTCATTTTATACAAATGGATTTAAGTTGTTAATATATTAAAAAAAGCGCAACTGTTAGCGCTAAAAGTTAAAAAATAACGCTAAGATTTGGCTGTAAGATTGTTCTATCCAGTCAACCCCTAACAAAATTATACCCTCTACTATTGTATTTAAAAGACATTTTATGTCATTTTCGGGAATCGATCTTACATAAGAGCTTGAACTAAACGTTCAACGTTTAAAACGTTAAAAAAAATGGTTACCTAAAATGGTTATATTGCCAATTCAGAATTAAACTGGGCTATTAAAATTATTTGAAGAAAATCCAAAAACCAATTTTCAACTACGATTATGACATTCCATATTCATAATATACCTGACCTTACCAAACAAAAGACAAGCGAAAAATTGCCCAAAACAAAAGATATTAAAAGCATTTTTACACACAAAATCGTAAATAGAAAAAATATATTGAATAAATGCGTTCGAAATTTAAAACAATAAACAAAAAAGACTTAATACAAGCCCAGAAAACCAGCCAACCAACCACCTCTAAGATTTATTTTATTTATTTATTTTTTTTTTGTAAACAGATTTTTTACGAAAACAAGTGATCATGAGCCAAGAATTATTGTTGTATGTAGCGTCATAATAAAGAGAAGAATTAAACAAACGGCAAAAATAACAACAAAACATTTGGGAACATATCCAGAAAATATTTATTGGCAGAACTCCATGATCATAAATTATGCAATCTCATCTTTGCTTGAATTGGTAGACAAAATGGCATCAAGCTGTTTGCAACTACAACAACTGCTATTGCTGCTGCTGCTTCTAAATACATACATACATATTTACATACAACATGTCACAATTAACAAACAAAAGAATTTTTATGAATGAAAGAATAAAAAATTCGGCAAAAGAATATTACATATATTTAAAATTATTCATGCATGTAAACATAAAAATGTGTGTCTTTCATTTTATAAACCATTTTTTTCGAGTGTATTCAAAAGACAATTTTTACGTCATAAGCAATTTTTTGGCAGCAAAATTTTTTAAAACTATTTGATAGTAAAGGTTTGCAATATGGCTAGCAAAATTCTTATAAAATGTTTAACAGCGAAACGGTTGCTTTAGGTTGCGGTTTTTTTCTACTTTGCAAAACAAAAAAATAAGTTTTACCTAACACTTGGTAACACATGCAACGAGCACTATATGACATTTCTCATAAAAAGACAATAAAAGATTTCAATATTATATATTTATTTGATTAAAAATTTTTTTTTTGTAATTTCTTTGTTTAAAAATTTCACATTATTTTTGAAACATAATATTTATAAGATAAATTACTTGCACAATTAGTTGCAATAGCATACAATTTTAAGCACAACTTACACATATTCGTTTTTCTGTTTTTATGTCCAATTTATATGTAGGTATGTTATAGAGGTAAACATATGCATATTTTTATATAATCTACTGCATTTTCGGGTGCACTAATTAATTTTCTTTGTAAAAGCAAATCCATAAATGTGCTTGTGCATTGCTTTGTAAAAAAATACAAAAGTATGTGAGAGAATTTCGTTAACACACGTGCAATTTATATACATTCTTATACTTATCTACATATACAAACATTCATTGGTAAATACTAAAACAAAAAAAAAAAGAATCGTGTTACACTTCTCTATATTTTTCTAAGGCAACTAAAAAAAACCTTATATCATATCTGATTACATGATGATTACAATGATTAAAAAAAATTGTTAAGAAAGTTTTTCTGCTACTTAAACAACTTATAACAAATTATTTCCCTTACATTGAACTTCTTAGAAACAATATTTCTATTTCCGGCAATTGGGACTAGATTAAGTATTTTCCCACAAATATTTGGGAGATACCTGCGTGTTCACATTATTCATTAACTTTGTAACTTTGCCAAAAACGAAATTGTGTGTGCTGCAAAAAAATATATAAACCTAAATATTGCATTAGTGTAATATGGGTTCATTGGCTGCTTTTGAGAAAATTAGTTCTTCTTTTTACTAATGGATACATATATGCAAAAATAATCTATTACAACTTGAAGTTATATTTAAAATTAAATATTTATTTATTTACTCTAACCATTAAGAGATATTTCATTTTGCGTAATAATTCTGCTCGTAATTTTTAAGGTGCTTTTTTTATTTAAAATTTTTTAATAAATTTAATCTTTTTTAAAGTTTTATAAGTTTTTAAAACATTAACAATTTGAAAACTATACAATTAAATTAAATGTGGAATAAACAGTAAAGGCGGTGGGAACTACACTAATACATATGTATAATTTTTTTATTTAGACAAAATATTATTTTTATTTTCTTTGTGCTCCAATTAAATTCTTGTTATATTATCTTTTCGTTACAGTATACTTTGTAAGGACCAACAAAAACAACAACGTAGTTCAACCCCTACTCATTCATAGTGGCAAAGTACATAACAAAAGCTAATAAATCCTGCCAATCGTCATATAGTTTTGTGGCTTGTTTTCATAAAAGTTTTTTATACACATTTACAACATAAGTACATGCTTATACACATACTATGTATATAGAAAACATTATGTTTGTATGTGTGTATATATAAACGAGTTTCACTTATTGGCCTGACCAACCAATAAGAGAAGAGGAAATTTCAAGCTCAAACCACCACCGGAAATGCATTGCACTAAAAAAAAACTCACACATGCACAAGCAATACCGTTTACCTATGCTGTATGAAGGAAAGAGCAAGAGAGAACGAGTAAGAGAGATAATAAAAGAAACAGCAAGAGAAAGAATAGGAGTAGAAGTGACAAAAACTTAAAACGGAAGCAAAATTGTTTATACAAATAAAAAGGAATACTCATACGCCTTCGTAAACGGCGCTTAAAAAGGAAAAACATGTTTTTCATTGGTCTGAAGTACTAAAAAGGATTTTTCGTTTTTTTTTTTGGCGGCTACAACAATATTTTAGTTGCCTAGAAAAAAAATAATCCTTAACTACTTGAGACCGATAAAAAGAAAAACAATAAACTTAAATGTATTTTTTTTATCTTCATAAAAGATGCCAAAAATACAAAACTACACAAAATTTGGCAAGGATTTTGCAAGCTTTTGTAACGAAAAAAGCGTAAATGTTGAATTAAAATATTCAAAGTTAATTTCGGCACAACAAAAGATAGGACAAGGATTTTTCAGCATTAACTACATTATTATTATAATACGAATGTAACAAGAATATAATTTTAATCGCTTTAATCGCATAAATTTAAAAAAAACTAAAAGAGTTAGATACAATGTATATATTAACACAAAATGCATAAAATATTTATTCACCCATAATATCTTTTTCTTTTTTAATTTAGTCTAAAATTTAGATATATTTTTTAATGTAATTTTTTCAATCTAAATACAATTGCAGTTCTAGTAGTCTAAAAGTTGTTTAATCTTAACATCTTTTAAACAGAGAAAATTACATGCAACTTAACATCCTGTTGTATTTTTTCCCTTTTTTTAATAAAATTAATGTTTAAAAAAAAATATCTTGTTATTAGAAATAAATAATAATAAAAATATTTATAAAATATTCATTGCATCGTAATATTAAAATAAACGAAATTTAAACCAAACTAATATAAACTTAATTAAAAAATAAATTCTTATAAGAATCAAAAAAAAAAAAATCTTATAAAATGTGTAAGAGAAGAAAATACTTAAATTGAAATAAATAAACTGTTTAGCTCACTGCGGAACCAAACATAAATTGTTTTATTTGTAGATAAAATTAAACAAAATTAAAAAGCTTTAAATGAATTCCTTAAACAGAAAAAGGATTATTTGGTATGCCCAAGAAACCACTGTGATAACTAAAATTATTTTTTACCGCTAATTACAAAAGTGTATTAATAAGTTAAACGTGCCGTCATGCAAAATTTTTTTTAAATAAATTTTTTTAGTTTTCAAAATTTAATGACAAAAATTGACGAACTGACAGAATGTATAGTTGCGCTTTTTATATATATAATATAATACATTAATAAGTTAAATAGGAAAATTACTTGTGGCAAAAAAAAAAAATAATAATAATAAATACATTTATTGGTCCATTTTGAAGTTCTAGTTTGAATATTTAAAAGAAGGCAAGTGCGAAATTTATAGTGAATAAATAACAATGAATCAATGTACGCCTCATGGGTGCATGATAATTTAGCAAGATTAACGATTAAAACATAAAATAACAGAAAGAGTTCTTGTCGCCAGTCAATTTTAGTCCAACTAAACAAGTAATTAAAAAATATTTGTGAATAGTCGTATAATTTCCGTATTATTTTTCCAATACATCTAACTCTAAAAGTTATCTAAAGTTGAACCAACTCTGATTTCTAGTGTAGAATATTGTCATGTAATTTTAGATTTTAAAAATTAGGTGTGTTTCAGATAATGCACAAAGATGCAAAAACTTGCACAAAGTAACACAAAGTTACCTAAAAAGGGTTCCAGATAACAAAAAATGTGCATGAAAGAGCGCTAATGAGAGAGTTATTTCATTTCTCTTCATGCCCAAAGATGAACACACTTTTTTTTGGGGTAATTTTGTGCACGAATAAAATGATCAGCTGTTTTTTATTTACATATATAAAAATTAAATTTCAGAAAAATATAAAAAAAATTATTAGTGTTGAAAATAAATTTATAAAACTGTAAAAAATGGTAATCTTCCAAATTATTTGATAACGTAATGTGTGGTTTTTCTTTAGTTTTAAATATAAAAAAGTATTTGCATCTCTAGATTACCAGTGATGCACATGTTTTGGTCATGAGCTTTACCGATTGAAATCGCTTAATTGGGAAAAATTTTGGTTTTTCGCGTTCCAGATGTTTTGGGTAAGTTTAATAGCTTAAGAGAGTAAATTTTGTTTTTAATCTCATATGCACAAACATGCTCAAAGTTTTCTGGAACTCACCTTATTATAGCATAAAGAAAAGCTAAAACATTTTATTACCAATTTTTCAAGTTAAAAAAATCATAAAAAACTATTTACTTTTTCTCGAATACATATTTGAGGGATTCACAAGCTAATTATGATATCATAATGTCATATGTCCTAAAAATTTTAAATGGTTTAAGTACTTTGTTGTTACTTTTTCTGTTCGCCTAAGCATATCTTACGACAGCACAATAAACATAGCAGTCAAAGTCATATTATTTTAGAACACTTTTAGTATGAAAAGTAACTAAAACCATTTAAAATTTTTAGGACATATGACATTATGATATCATAAGTTAGCTTTTGAATCCCCTAATTGTATATTCGATATCAAATTAAAATTCTTTTGAATTTAATTAAAAACTTCTATTTAAGAAAACATTTAATAGATCGACCATAATAAATTGAAAGTTTTTAAACAATAGCAACTACATGATGTGTCAACATTCAAAAATTATTGTTGAAGTCAGCCAAACATCTTTATTTAAACTGTAAAAGCAGTTCGTGTTTGTAGCTTCTGTTTAAAGATGCAGTTGCTGGAATACAGATATAAAAAAGGTGTCGATAAACAAAGAAGAGTTAGTTGTGTAAAAGCATCGGTCGACTTAAATAGAATTATTTGTACGTGGAAATAGATAGAATCGTGCATATTTAATAAACTTGGAAATTTATTTGTAATAAACCAGAAAAAGGGGTTTATAAAAAAGCCAACGTTTAAACATTTAAGATGTTATAATATTAAATAAAACAATTTGTATTAAAAAATATCACTTTTTTAAAAAATATAATTATCAATAGTAAAGAGTAAATTAAAAAACTATCTAAGAACAAATTATAAATTCCCTTACGCAAAATTTTTCCATACATAATTAAATGATAAAAATGTTTTTCTAAAAACTTTTAAAAAAAAAGGGAAATATTGACAAAAGTTAAAAATAATTATTTTATATATTTTTCTTATTTACATACATACATACATACAAATGTATATGCCAATTATAAAGTTTGATACCCTTAAAATATACAAAAAGTCTCTATATAGTTTTTGCCTGATTTGTGTGGATTAAAAAAAAATTGAAATTAAATAAAAACTAATCGTTAACAACTTTTTTCACACTCTAGATATAACGAGTACATTATTGAGTAAGTTAAGAGACGCAACTATGTGTGCAGCAAAGATAAAAGTCAAGACAACATTATTTTCAATAAGATCGGCTTTTTTAACAACAGCAACGATAAAAAAATTTCACCAACTGTTATTATTCATATCTTTGGTTGCTTTATATTTTTGGTTCTCTCTACAAACTGACCTCGTCCGTGGAACTTTTAAAAGGGGCAAAAACAATAACAACAAAAATATTAAAATTACTACTCACAATTTGGAATTGACACTTGACCTTAATCTATTAAGGCAGAGGTATTTGCAAAATCAATGCAAGTTGCTGGGCTATAGCAATCTGAGCATTCAAGATCTAACGAATATGCAAATGCATCATATGATTGTCGATCAAGAGAATAAATTCTTGTACTGCTATGTGCCAGAGGTAAGTAGGTTTCCAAAAAACGAACGGGCAAAAATAGTAGGAGTTTTAAAATTTATTAAATTGCAGCAACTAAACAAAAAACAAATAAGAGTGCTATATTTGGCTGTGCCAAATCTTATATACCCTTCACTACGTGAATTGACGTAAAAAATTTTTTTTTTTGCCGATATCTCGAAAAAAAAATTTTTTTTATATCTCGAAAATTTTTTTTTTTTATTTCTCAAAAGGCATGTCTAATTTCTGATTGTTTAATACCAATAACGCGTCCGTACAATATCGGGGGCTAAGAAAACTTGATTTCAACAGACGGTAGTCGTCTTTTTTGCCTTATATATCGGTCCGTTATGAAGCGATTTTACTGGTTTTCAATAGCAAACATCTCAGGAGAATTTTTGATTGTTTGATACCACTTGTTTGAGAAAACTTGATTTCAACAGACGGACAGACAGACAGACAGACAGAC
>NDXZ01026603.1:0-10974 GCA_003055125.1 Paykullia maculata | reverse complement strand
AATACGATGTGCGGTTAATAAAATATTGGATGGAAGTATACTTTTTTTTTGTTTGATGCTTATATGCAAATTTATAAGTATTTTCTTATCCCTTTCCGTTCCGTCCTACACAAATGTGTAGGTAAATTTAAGGTTTTTTTGAAGAGGATTTTATATATTATTATCTTCGTTTTTTTTACTGCTTTAAATGTTTCAATATTATGTGTTATCTCTTTTTTGTTTTGTAATAAGTTATTGCGCGGGTTTTTTTGTGTATCTATGTGTACTTGATGTGTACGCGTACAAGAAATATAATCATGTTTCGCAGTGCGAGAGACAACAAATTCAATTTCCGTTATTTTGTTAAAAGTAAACTAAATTTATGAAGATTTTGCTATTATTTTTTATTTTTTTTAATACAAAATAAAAAGTTTGTTTTTTTTACTTTAAAAAAATTTTATATTTTACCGAGTAAACCCCCAAAACACTTGTATGCGTTTGCCCTGTTTCTAAGGACACGAACTTCGTGTGGACAAAAAAAAATACATTTTTATGGTTATTTAGGACAAATTATTACATACTGAAAATTTGATTGAAATCCGCCAATTTTTAAAATGCTTGGGACGGAAAAGTCCTACCAAGTTTCTCAATAAATTTAACGTTTAAAACAAATTGTCGTATACGAGCATAGTGTTGGTTAGGGCTTTTTGCATTTAATAAATAATCGCATTTGTAGATAGGGCATTTTTGTTATGTTAATAAAATCGTTGTTCATTGACGGAAAAATTCTAAATTTTGCCAGATGACGTATTTTGACCCAACCGACCAGAATTAATAAAAAAAAGTAAATTTTAAATTTTTTGTTAGATATGGCGTTTTGCATTTTCTGTGACGACATGAAGGTCAACTTACAGTCGTTGGCATCAGAATAAATGACTAAAATTAACACAAAAAGAATAAAAAAACGTAGCAACATTGGCATTAAGTATTTATTTAAAAACGAAATAACTACATATGTATAAACACATACATACATAGAGGTATGTATGTAAGTTAAAAAGCTAATAACAGTAGAAGTAACGCTTTTAGAACTTCATTTTCTGGGGTTAACACAAACACATGGGCAAAATTTCAGCGCCTAAATTGCAAGTTTCTAAATAATTAAATTTATTAAATCGGTTTGAAAAATAATTTGTAAATAATGTAATTTAAACATGTTTAAAAATGTATGTATGTACATATGTATGTATGTATAAAAAACAATCTTTTTTTATTCGCAGAGTTTTGAAAATTGTCTATATGTTGTCTTTTAGCAAAACATTTTTAAGAAATTTATTTTTACTTTATTTTCCATTTGCTTCATTTAGTACTTTGTGTATTTCTTTACATGTGTTTGCGATTTAACTACACAGACATTAATAATAAAATGTTTACTTTTGAAAAGGAAAAAATAATTAAATTTAGTTTTATTTATTTCCTTTATTTTTTATTAAATTTAAAATGTTAAACTTCAAATTGTATAAATGAAGGAAGTAATTAATTATAATGTTCATCGCCAGAACTTAGTAAAAAAACTTTTGATAGATTTCCAATAGCTGGATATTTTGATATAAAAAAATTTTTATCAAAATTTTCGCTTTAAGGAAATTTTCTATTTATTGTAAGTTTTTGATGCATTTTTTCAATTATTATATATTATTACATATATATTGTATAAAGTTTGTATTTATCTTTTGTAACTTTTGCAATTTATACTTGACAATTTTTAATGTTCGTTTCTTAAGTCTTTTGATTTTTTTTACCTTTTGTTTGTTAACTAATAGTTGTTTGTACTTTGTTTTTATTTTTATATAATATGCTCCCCCATAATAATAATTTATCAAAAATTTATTAAAAAAATGTTTTTCTTTGTTAACTCAACAATATCTTTTGTTTCCATTGTCTCTGCTTTAATAAGTCTATTATAATGTGGGATATAAAATTTTCATACTTTTTAGATTAACCTTAAACACTTTTAATACGTACAATGCATTTAATATTTAAATGCATTTGTTTATTTTAACAATAATATATATTTCAAGATCAATTTCAATTTACTGGCCCTGTTCCAATTATCAAACAAATGGTTTGTGTATATTGATCATTGAAACAATTCGTCCATTTTCAATTTTTCTTGCTTGTTTCTTGCACATTATAAATAAAAATAGATAAACTTTTGAATAGTATTTACCCATAAATATTATTTTAGAGGTACTCATCATGACATTGAAAATATATGTTTAACAGATAAAGCTTGCTTCGTGCCAAGCTTTTATTTTACTTTAGTTAATAAATTTATGACATAATTAGTGTTAAAAAACTAAGCCAATCACAGTTTACAACAATTTGTTTTATATTATGAAAACTGCTTGGTTTGTCCATTCAGAGTAACAATTCTGTTCGAAGATGTGAGAACAAATTAATCAGATGTGAATTTAAAGGAATTGAGCCTTTGCAATAGAGCCAAACCCTACCTGTTGGTTTATTTGAAAATAAAACTTTAAATCGTAAAATGCGTCATTATCAATTTAAATTTTATTACGTTAATATTGTTCGAAAGTTGTAACACCCTCTACCATAATAGGAGGAAAAATTATACAATATATAGATTTTTAGGGGGTTTATTACTTTCTGAGTTCCATCTGTCTATCTGTGAAGGTACGACCTTCACCTAAATGAAATTCACCCCAACTGTTTACAGTTATCAGACAAAATTTGATATTGAAAATTAATTAGGGAAACCTTTAAAATAATTAAAATTTTTGTTGAAAAGTGAAATTATTTATTTTTAAACTTTAAGAGCTAATTTTGACCAAACATATTTTAAATCGGTTAAGAACAAGACAAGTTATGCAACAAAATGCGACTTAAAAACGAATATTTTTATTATTTTCCAAATTTAACTTTAAAAAACAAACAAATTTAAAGCAAAACTAATATTTCGATTTATGTGAAATTCGGATTATTTATTTAGCAAAAGTCAGGCTTTCGTAATGTTATTTTAAGATGAAAAATGTTTGACTTAAGTTAACAAACTAAACTTATGTACTTTAGTTATGAGTTTTTAATAAATAAAATTTGTCAATAAATTTGTAAACATATTTGGGTTATTAACAATTTTAAAAATGCATTAAATTTACATTTTTTATGGAACTCTTCAATTAAAAAACTATTTAAAAGTGTATTTTTGGAAACATTAATTTAAGATTTAGAGTTTTTAAAAATAGTTTTTGAATAATAGTTTTGAATGAAAAATTGCAATAAAAACAATTATTTGAATACCAAAATTATTCTTAAAATTTAGTATTTATCCAGCAAAAACTGGGTAATAAAACTGGCTCTTACTCAATAACATACTTTTCAATGAGTATAACATACTGTCTGCATTAATTGAAAGTAGTTTTCTAATAACAAGATTATATTGTGAAACGTAATAATTTATTTGTTAGATATAAAAAAAGAAAAAATTGTTAGGAGCCACTTAAATTAAATATTATGATTCTCATTTGGGTTAACATACTTTAAGTATTAATAACATGATTGCTAAGTCTAGTCAAATACTTTTCCACTGCAGGACATTCTCCTCTTTTCAGTGCAAATGTAATATGTACAGACTTTTCTGCGTTTACTCTTATTTTCCACTTTCTTAGCCACGACTCCCTGGAACGAAAGGGTTCTAAAGGGGTGGCCGACATGAAAAACACCTCGGTTCTTCCCCCAATGTGTGATCTCTTTGAGAAGATTGATGACTATCTCGAGGACAAGGCGAGCCAGTACTAGGCAGATGTTAAATGATGCAGGGTGTCTAGTCGCTATGTCAGACTACATCTGCTAGCAGAACCAAAATTCTCCTGTCTATGGGAAAAAGGGACCTGAAGCTGATTTTTTTGAATTGCGTGATGGTATTCAAACCCACTCTACAGTTTTTTTCTAAGTGTTTCTGTAAAACGTAACGTATAGAAGTAATAAATCTTAGTTTCGTTCTTAAGAAGCTGAATATAATACATGATTGATAATGAGTTCTCCAGGCCCATACAATCAATTGGATTTTTTACTTATTAAAAGTAGTTATATAATATTTTAAAAGTATTGACTCATTTAATTTCTGATTTATAATCTAAAGGGCTGCTTTATTTCTTGATAGTAAGTAGTTAGTAAATGACATTTAAATAATGACTTCACAAAATCCCTAGTTATTTGTAAGCGAGGGTTGTAATGACTTATTTAAGTTCCTATTTGTAAGGGAGCGGGGAAGTACTTGCCTTCAATGACATCGCCGTGTTAAAGTAATGGGTTAAAATTCTAAAAAGTAAGTAGTGCAACTACTGTATTTTATCATTTTAACTCATTACAAAGCAATGCAAGTTTTTGCTGGGTAAATAATAATTTTCAAATTGCAGTTTCAATAAATATGTATTTTGTAAAATGAATTGTTGCAAAAAATGTAATTTAAAATAAAAAGTTTTATTAGTTTAACGCTTTTTAAAATACCGAAAAATTATCTATAAATTTTAGTTTATTTAAAAAAAAAAAATTTGTTTGATTTTGGAAAGCAGGGGGCAAATTCGATATTGATCGAAATTCGATATTGATCGAAAATGAAAAATTCTAATTGGAATTTCTATAACAAATGCAAAGAAAACTCGCACAATCGATAACAATTTGATCGATATCGAATACTGTGATTTGCACCCAGCCCTAATTTTTTCTTTAAAAGCTCAATCAATTTTCAAAAGCTTTTAATTAAATTTTTTAATTATAAAACATTTTCCAAACTAAATCTTAAGTTTAGACAACGTGTTGCAAAATTTGCTAATTGAAACGTTTTAATACTTATTTATATCTTTACACAAAACAACTTTCAATCAATTCGATGTCAACTGAAGTTTTGTCTTTCAATTGAATTCTCTATTTAGATTGAGTTTTATTTGAATTTGTTAATTTATATAATGTTCACAATATGAACATAGTAAAAATTATAATAATGTCCAAATACTTTGTAACTTATGGAGTGTTTTTGAAATTTGGCATAACTAAGTATGTTTTTAGCTGTAAAAATGGCTGTTGCACCGTGAAATACTTGACTGATTATTTTATGGGAAAAAAAATTAGATTTATTTAACTCACCAGAAATAGTAGACATGGTGCGATTGTGATTGCCACGCACCAACTCAGATGGCCTTAAAGATGGTTCTTCAACAACTTCTAAACCAGAATCTGAATCAAAATCATTGTCGACAGGTAAATTATTATTTGACCCAAAATGACACGAATTAAATGAGTTCGATTGGTCATTATTAAGTTTTTGATTGTTGTTATTGTAATTAAGAGATTGGTGCTGTTGATGTTGTAGTTGTTGGTTAAAAGGAGCACGTAGTGGTGGTGGTAAGGGAGGAGGTGGTGGACCATTAACTAAAATCAAAATATAAAAACATTTTATGTTTTTAATTCATAACAAACAACAATATATACAAATTGGCCTACTTATTTTGCAAATATATAAAAAAAAATGTACACCATTTCTAAATGTTTTTTTTAGAAACTTTTGAAAATTTTTTTAATAATTATTACAATTTTTACTTATGTTTAAAATAAGTTAAAGTAAGAAAATCTTCTATTGTTTTATTTATATAAAATTGGAAATGGTGTAGTTAACAAATGGAAATGAAAGAAAGCAGCCTGTTAATGCTACTTACCAAGTTGAGAGTTTTGCATTGGCGGTGCCGAGGAAACCCGTTTCAAATGTCGATTATTGTTGTTATTGTTGTTACTATTGTTATTATTCATATTGCTGGATGTGCTGACATTGTTGGTGCTATTGTAAATATGTTGATTACTGTTATTTACATTCGCTGTCATATTGTTATTTGCTGCAGACAATTTTGTATTGCTGCCATAATGTTGTGTGCTGCTGCCGTTGTTGTGGTTTCCACTACCACTACCATTACTTTCGAGATTATTTCGTATTACGGAGTTTTTGTTGGCCTGTCTAGTGCGTTCTACAACATCTTCAGGTGGACACACACTTTCGTATGTGTCACTTTTGATGCCACTACCATTAAGTTGATTCTTAAGATTAACATTTTTCGCACTGTAATTGTCCTTGAAACGCTGCGATGCAGCTGCATCATATTTACTATGTAAACTAATAATAGATTGCGATTTGTTGCGACTAAGTACACTGCTATCACGTTTGTTGTTCAGATTCTAAAAGTAAAATAAATAACATACATTTTTAGATTTAATGTGTGTGGTCCTATGATATCTGGCAATAATTATAATAATAATTTCTCAAAGTGAGAAATTAAAAATATTTGCATTTTTAGAGAATCTTTTCTTCTTTTCTTTTATAAAAAGTTCTCGATTTTAAATTAATAAAACAAAATTAAATAAACTTTTTATAAAAAATTAGATTTTTTTTTATAAAACACTTGCGAACAGTTTTTAATTTTGTTAAAAGTTTTTGCAAAATTTTAATATTTTTTGTGAACAATTTTTAAAATTTTTTTAATTTAACTTAATAAAAAAAATTTTATATTTGTAAAAAAGCTATGCAATAGAGAGAGATATTTTTTATAAATTATTTTAAATTAAACATTTTATATTTGTACAAAAACATTTTATATTTGTACAAAAGTTAAACAAAAATTAAATTTTCACATAAAAACTTGAAAAATAATGTTCGATTAATTTTTCTTTGAATAAAAAATGTTTGAAAAAATGTTTAATAATATCAAAAATTTTTACTTAAATACTCACATGATTACTATATTGCAAAACAACGTCGGTACTTCGTGTTGACGATGCACTGGCCGACCTAGAATGTGAACCACTATCACGCGATCGTGATCGACCAATCATGTATTTCTGTTGATTTTTTCTGGCATCTTCGCGTACCAAATAAATGTCCTCATAATCATGATCATGGGCATTTGCATTCGTTGTAGACTTTTGATTAGATCCATTGTGTTTTTTATTATTCTTGTGATTATTTTGATGGATCATCAAATTACTGGAACTGTTAGTTAGGGCATTGCCATTTGCTTTGTTATTCAAAATATGCGACTGGCTATAGTTTTTATTCTGGTTACTGCTGCTGCTGTTGTTGTTGTTGTTATTGCGATGATGTGTCTTTTGCTGTTGGGTTAGGTCGCGCTGCGGCAATTGGGGTTGTGGTTGATTTGATGTGTGACGATTAAAACTGTGATTTCGATGTGGTTGAACTTTAGGTGAATTCATGCTGGAAGGTATGGAGACCGATTCATCTGAACCGCTGCCTGCTCCGCTGGAACTAGAATGGACATCGGCTTGTATGGTGAGGGCATTGGAACTAGGTGTTGAATGGCTAGAGTGGGACTGTTTTTGATTAAGGTGTTGTTTGTGGGGATTTGAGTGTTTAACACTGCTCGAATCGGAATCAAATAAGTCGCGTACACGATTGTATACAACTTCCTGGGGATCATGTAGGAAAAATGAATCACCCGACATACTGCCACTGGGTGAGGGGGGTGTGTAGTTGCCATTCATGCGCATAGGATTAACATATAGACCATCATTATTGGGCACCAACGAGCCATTGTAAACTTTTTCCGAAGAACTGCGTGAGTTTTGCGATTGGGGAGTATAGATGGACTCATTGGTCTTACTGCGTGCTCCTACAATAGATGGCGGATGTAGGTAGAATGCTTCCTGATCTGAGCTCATCGATGAAGATGTTTTCGATTTGATGGTGTTGCTGCGACTGGTCTGTTTGCTGCTTATGGAATTGTTACAGCTGCCATGAGAGCTTTGATGGCCCATTGCTACATGATTGCCATTTTGATGCTGTTGTTGTATAGGCAGCTGATGCTGCTGTTGTTGCCTATTCGTTGAACTGGATTTGCCATGTTTTGGTGCAGAATTTTTTTCTCTGCCATTATATTCCACAGATGTTCCATGCTGCACCAATACATTGAGACACTAGAAAATAGAAATATAATAAAATTAAAACCAGTTGTCCATTTGTATATATGTATGTTTGCATGTACATATGTTTTTATTAGTTGTCTCGTCTAAATGAGCTCAACTCGTTGCAATGAATCAATTTTAGTTTTGTTTTCAGTACAGACCTCAACTTGTTGATTTTCTGCAGCATCATTTATGGGAGATTTTCCATATTTATCAAGTGATAATTTAGCTCCATGATTTAACAGCCAACGCACCACAGAGAGATGACCACGCGAGGCTGCGAAATGTAGCGGAGTAGCACCATCGCCATCACGTAAATTTGGATCAACCGCTTGATCTTGCACCTGAAATAGATAAAATGTTAAAATGGAAATAATTTCTAGCTAAAACATAGAGCAGAAAAAGAAAGATGAGAAAAAATATTTAAACATAAAACTCAGACTAAAACGATTACTTGCATAGCTATCAGTGTTACCGTGTTCTAGGTTTTTATAAACAAAATTCAAATTATGAAATTGTCAAAAGTTTTTTTTTTTGTAAATATATTGGCCCATAATCATAGTTATAAACAAAGTGTACTTTAAGTGCTGTAAAGTACACTTTTGTTAAAAGCATATTTTTGGTATACTTTAGACGACTTAGATGTGCCAACCATTAAAAACTGGTTTAATTTAAAGCATTCTTTATTTTTTACTATTACAGCAAAATAGTATATAAGAGGTTTTTATTTTAAATTCGTTTTTAAAAAGTACCGACTTAAGCTTGTAACGGGCCATTGAATTTTCGTTACACAAAAATATTAATAAACAAAAAAATTATTCATAATTTTCCATTTTAAGTTTTCTATAAAGAAATAAATAGTCGGACATTATTTACAAAGTTTTAATAAACAATTTTCCATAATATTGTTTACTTCCTTTGGCAACACTTATGCTTATTATTTTATTCGCTACGAATATTTGTGTGTCGGAATGAAGTTTTTATTCCATTTTAAAATGTTTAACTCTAAAAATTTGTTTTTTTTATAACTTTAATTTAAGATAAAAACTATGTTAGCCTCCTTAAAGAGAATAAAAAAATTGTTTTAACATTTTTCCACCGAAAGAGAAATGTAGGCAATTGGGTGCAAAATTAAAATTGAGCAGTTTAAGAGAAAAGATTAATTTCTTAAATAAATAAATATTTACTTACAATTAGCTAACGTTGTCCCTAACTTAATGTTTTTAAATAATTTAGTAATATTTTTAAGCATATTCTCTCTTTTACTTTTTAATTCGTAATCTAGCAAAACTAATGTAGAACTACTTTTAAATATATTTGTGCATATTGTTTTTACGCCTCTAGCGGAGATAAAACAATGAAAAACACAAGCGCCATTTTATTAGACGATATTCAAATTCAACTCGAAAAACCAGTCAGAATTTCATACTTTGCGTTGACGACCACTAACCATTCAGTTTGTTGTTGTTGGGATGGGCAAACGAAAAAATATCTTTTTATATAATAACGATTTTGGTGCGTTTAAAAATAACAAAAATCCTGAGATTAGAAGCAAGACATACAAAACGCAACTAATGCTACGCCTTTTCCAAATATTGCATTATTATTTGGTTTTCTCCACAAAATTTTTTTCTCTCAGTATTACAAAGATACTAAGATATGACAGATTTGTTGTTAGATTTGTTTGTTGTAAGACTGGGGCCCCAAAAAAGTACTTTTTGTATACATATATAGATTACTTTTGAAGAAACATAAAATTATCAAATCAAATATTGTGAACTTCCCTAATAATTTAAATCTTTGTTTTATGCGATCTTAAGAAAGTGCTCAGAAAATTCATTTATGCTTTGTCTTGTAATTTAATTGTTTTATTGTCTAATGCAAAAAGTTTTAGAGTTTAAAAAGATGATTATAATTTAATGCAATTTAGAAAGGAGATTTTCAACTAACCCAATAACGTTTGCAAATTGTTAAATTTAAATTTAAATTGTTTTTTTATTTTATTTTAGTTTAAAAATCAGTGAATAGTCAGCAAGTATAGGAATTGTATAAAATTATAGAGCTTTTATTCAAATGCTACAGTTTAAATAACTACATGAAGTGTGAATGCAGCAGCTAATGGTAGTCACTGCCATGAAATTCCTAAAAGTCATTTTATTACTGTTACTCAATAATTATTTAAATTAATTTAAATAAAATGACTGAATTTTAAAACATTATAATAATGACAAAATAGTTTAATGTCTAATTTAGTTAGACTTACTTAAACTTAGCAATAAAAATGTATTGATTATTTAGTTTAATGTTTATCAAACATGTTTGACAAACTTGAATTTGAAACAAAATTTACATTAAAATAGCATTATTTTATTGTTTATTTTTTTGGTTAGTTTATACCTGAAAAGCCAACAAAGAACTTATATTTTAAATAATTTTTTTTATAGTTATATTATGTTAAAAAGAAAAAATATCACGGCATGTGGATTATAAAATTTTATTGATCTGCTATGAAATCTATTGTTGTCAGTAAATGCAAAATTTAATTGCATTTTAATTTTTTTAACACGACAAAAATATTCGTTTACAAAAGATAACTTCTTCATCTTTATACAAATAAGAAAACTAATTCAACTTTTAAATAATAATAGCAATATAGCGAAAAATTTTTTTTTTTTTAAATTTTAGATTTACAAAAAATATGTTTATTATTCTTTTATTTATAGAAAATTTTTGGTTTATGAAGCGTTTTCCCCTTCACTCCTAAAAAAATAAATTTCTTGCTTATACAATTTTTTAAATAAATTCAAAAAATATTTAAAGAAATTTGTTATAAATTCTCTGTTTATAGAATTATTTTCTATGTCTGTTTCTCTTATTCATCAATTTAGTGTTAATCGTTGTTTTGACACACTGAGTAAATAAACAACCTGTTGATTGTCTTAACTACATACAACTTTATTTGATTGTATAGTTTGTCTCTATTGTTCATTGGAGATTGATAAATAATGA
>NDXZ01026594.1:12001-33620 GCA_003055125.1 Paykullia maculata | reverse complement strand
AAAAAAAAAAAAACTTGTAGCAAAAAAGCTTGTGTAAATAATCTAAACAAACCAAAAAAATTAAATAGCTTAAAGTTTCTTGCAATACAATGTTGGGGCCACTTTGCAATAAAAAAAAATGTTTGTTTTTTATTTGGTGTCGAGTAAAAATATAAATACATTTTACCTTTTAATGCCGTTTAATGTGTGTAAATGCATCATTGACAACAGATTTTGAAATCAAATAATTATATATAATTTTTTTAAACTAAATTCAAGTATATGTATGTATGTATGTATATTCTTTGTTTATTTATTTGTCCTATACGTTTTCAATGGTGTATATTTAATAAGAATATCGGGTTGTTGCGAATGTTGCATTTTTGTGTGCTCCTCTAAGACTTGGTAATTGGCAAATAAATGCAAACAATAACAACATTGCATCAACTTCGTTATAGTTTGTATCGGCATAAATAAGGCAGTACTGGTTAAACTACTATCACTACTGATTTCTGCTGATTGTTTATTTTTTAAATTTAAAAGGTCTCTAAGCCATTGATAATTTTCTTCTAAATTAGTAGTAGAGCTTTCTTCATTACACTTATTATTAGGCACTTTATTTACACATAATTGGGTGTTTAAAGATTGAGGAGGTATTAAGGATATTTTAGAGAATTTACGACGTTTTTGTTTGGATGGGGGTAACATTTTTTGTTGTGGACATTGTTTAATATGTGTTTGTGTGCTAAAGGAATTTGTGTATAGTTTGTTACATTTGCTGCATTCAGTGTATTCATTTTCTTTGTGTTGTTGTAGCAGATGTAAATTGTATAAACGAAAACCTTTGATTTTTTTTAAACAATATCTACACTTGTATTTTTGCAAATCTATTTGTCGTACGGTCGGTTTAACTTTTATCTTTTTTACCTGAGGTTTTAGTTCGGTTTCTTTAACTTTAATATTTACTTTTAAGTTTCCTTTAAATTTTTCCTTTAAGGGTTTCACTTTAACTTTGCTAGTGTGTGTCTTAGGTCTTACTTTGGTCAATTTTGTTTCACTTGGTATTTTTTTTAATTTCTTGTCCTTTGGTTTTAAATTAATTTTGAGTTGTATTTGCTTTTTAGATATATTTGTTGCTGCTTGCCTTTCTTTAGGCTTCGCTGACAAACTAGTCTTCTTCGATTTCTCAATTTTAAGAGATTTATTTTTTATATTTTTTGTTTGTTTCGTCTTTAACTTTGACTTTTGTATAACATTTCCCTTAGCTTGAAGTATTTTTGTTACTTTATCTTTAGGTTTTTTTAAGCTTATTGACTTATTATTCTTCAGATTGGCATTTTGTTCTTTATTTTTACACTTATTTGTGACCTTTGTAAACTTTTTTGTTCCACAAAGTAATTTTTTTTGAACATTTTTTGCAAGTTCTTTTATATCTAAAACAGTTGAAATTTTTAACTTTGCCGGTTTTGGAGTGTTCGCGTTAAGGGAACGAGTCCTATAAGAGGTATTTGCTTGTAACTTTACACTTTCATTGGTTATTGTTTGATGTACATTTACATGCCTTAGGTGATGTTGATAGCCTGCCACTACTTTACGACATATCTTACACTCGAAAAAAAACGTTTTCCTTTTAATAAATTGAAAAATTTTTGCCGTCTTAGCTACTTCTTGTTGTCGGCTTGCATTCCAACCGAAAGCACTTACGTGCACCAACTCCCGCAGATGACTTTTGTACTGTTGGTATTCATGGGAACTGATTAAATGGCGACATAACGACAAATATTGAGCTCCGCACTTGATTTTGCACACCGGACACTTGAGTTGTGTCATTATTGGATCTTTTAGTGTCTTTGATTCGTTAGCATGCTTTTCTATTATATGATCTTTGTGCTCTCTGAATATCTCATCAATACGACCACATAGTTGGCATTCATAAAACGTTACACGTTGCATATAACGTAATCGTATGGTCATAAAACTGTCCTGGCCAGTGCGAGGTTTTTCAGTCAAAGCATCACCGTTATATTCCCGGTGCTTGCGACGCATATGATAAATTAGGCGTTTCTCGCTATGAAAGCCAACTTGACACAATGTACACATTACGCCTTGGTGAATGCGTTTGTGAACAGCAAGACTTTCAGAATTAGGAAATTTTACTTTGCAAACGCTACAAAAAACAGACCTTTGGGCAACTAATAGAGGCGGTGTTTTAAGTTCAGCACAGTTAAGAACTTTAGTCGGACTGTCCTCGGATTCAGAATCGCTTGAAAGTAAACTTAGACTGGCCACCAAGCGCAATTCTTTCTCGTTGTAACTTTTACGTTTTCTTTTCTTAATTGCTGGGGGTTTTTCTTGTTCTGTATCAACTCTACGAAACTCGATTTCTTCATCATCTTCTTCGACCGCAAATGGTTGACTATCTACGCGCGTATTTTTAAGAGGAGATAATAACTCAGACCTGTGATCAATACTTTTTGTGTAGAATAACTCATTTGAGGAACTTGTTGCAGGAGTCAACAAGCCGCTATGGTTTTCATCGCTATCTTTTTGTTCATTTTCATCAACGTCATCTAATTCTATAATGGCTACTATGCGGTGTCCCTGTGCATCGACCATATCGGGACTTGATTGTGGATGTGTCGAAAGGGTTTGTGTTGTTGTTGGGGCAGGTGTGCTTTCGCGGGATGTTAAAACTTCTATTACTTTCGATTCGTCACCTTCGCTTCCGCCAGTTGAGGATTGTGGTGGAGTATAAGGTGTGTGAAATTGGTTTATAAACTGCTTATCACTCTGCTGGTGCAGCTGCTGCTCAGATGAGCCTAATTGATGACGTTGCATTTGGTTTTTCTGGTCAAACTTTTGCATAAATATATTAAACAGCATATCATCGTCATCCACAATGACCGGTGTTTCAGGACGTTGTGATTTTTCAACAAACTCAGCATTTGATATGGTAGTATCAGCTAAACGCATGGGCAGTGGATCGGTTTTTGTGTTTGGAACTACTTCAATTTCAACATCACTGCCACTATCATGGCCGGTATCATCTAGCCGATGAAAAATTTGTATCCGTTCATCACACACCTTGCAGATATTGCCCAATGTGGGTGCGGTAAGTAAAAGCTGTTTTTTAATAATTTAAATGGCATTTTTTAAAAATAGATTATCTTTAATGGACACAGTTGAAGCCACATAATAATTGATTATCTTACCTTTTTGGAAGCCTTTGTATTTCCTTGACCCTGTTGAGTAGCATTAGCCAAAAGTAATTGTTTTTTATTTAATTGTCTCAACTCTTTGGTCGTATATTTCAGATTACTTTCTGTTCGGCAAATACGGCAAATTTTTATTTTTCTCATGTTGAAAAATTTTTATGTGGCAAATGCAACTAAATTCCTACACACTTTTAACAATTATTTCACTTTAATTAGGAATAGGGAGAATATAATAAGTTAATTAAAAATCAAATATTTACTAATCATAAGATTTAAAAATAATAAATATTAAAATAAAAAATTGTTCAGGTCTTTATCTTTTTTCAATTGTTTATTTGCAAAATACTGATGAGAAAATAAAAAATGTAATGACAGAGCGGTAAAAAGTCGCTTCTGTCAATTTTTTTGTATTGGTAACGCCAGTGAAAGAACAAAGAAGTGTCAACAATTTTTATTAAGCATAGTTGTTAACGCGAGGGGTCCATATATAAATATGTATCTATTATAATAGGTTTCACACATAGCATATTTATAAAATAGTAAAAAATTATTTATGAAGATGAATGTGTTTTTTAATCAGTGAAACCCACATTTAATATAACGAATTGGTTAAGAGAAATTCAACTTGTTAAAGAGTATCTTGTATCCACAATTTTAAAGATGAAAATTCTTATTACAAAGATGAGAAAAATGCCTTGGCAGATATCAGTAAGAATATTAGAAAAATGAAGATGCATTATAAGTATATTAATTAATAAAAAAAACATATAATACATCTTGTCATTTAAAGAATTTTATATGCCTGAACAATGTTATGTTATCACCACATAAAGTAGTTAAAACAATTTGTAACGTTATTCTGCGGATGTTTTCGATATTTATAGGTGATTGCAGTTCCGAGAGCATTTGTCGAGCAACCATTTTTTTTTTTTAATCTTAAAAGTCTTTAAAATAAATAAAAGTTTAGTCACTGCGACCACATATATTAAAACATATATATTTTTGATCGCCGGTCATGTTTTATTGTGAGTACATCACTTGAGGCCTTTTTCACAATTTTGAGTTAACATCACTGTTTTTGACTTTCGTGTTATGTCTTAGAACACTTCCAATTGTTTACACAGTTGACAATTATGTTTTCAGGTTATGCTTGAATTTGCTGCCGCTGAAGCATTTCTTACCTATCCTAATAAAAATAAAATAAAATTAATAAATAATATATTGTTTAAAAAAATTTGCCATGGAAACTCTAAGTTATCGTGAAGTTATTGCAACAAACTCCTGTCAAGAGGAATGGCACGAAATTACTTTAAACACTGGTAACTAAACATTTTTTATACGTGAACGTGTTTAATGGAAATGTTTCTCTTTACGTTTGTCCTTAGGTGGAACGCATAGCACTTTGCAGGATATTAAGGTAGCGGAAAAAGCAGGTGGTTATTGCTATAAAAATGTTGCTTTAAATCATAATCGTAACCGATTTATATATTGGCGCACATATCAGGACATATTGGAGTTATCTGAAATAAGTGTAGATTATAATCTGTATCAAAATAATTTACGTTACAAATTCACCGACTCTCCCGTAATAGCGGTTAACATAGTTGAACAAGGAAAATATATTGTTTTGTTAGTTTGTACCGTCTGTAGTTTACATTGTATACGTTTTCCCCATCCTGACTCGCTGATGGATTCGTTCGCTGGACGTGCCACAGCTGTACCCAATACCACGTCATTGGATTTTAACGATTCACAATCCTTTTCAATATTTAAAGATACTAATGCAGCGGCAGCGCGTGATCCAAATAGTTTTTATGTTATTGACACATTGGGTTCATCAAGTAAATATATATATTTTTTAAGAGACATTTTTTTATATATTTTAATAAAAATAATTTTATTTCAACTTAGATAATAATATGCCCCATGTTGCTGCTAGTTTTCTATCATCAAATGGAGAAGAAGCATATTTTGCTGTGGCCTGTCATAATTTATTGATGCTGTTCAATATGAACTGTGCTACCGGGCATACGATTGGCCATCAATTAAAAGAACATCATATTATGCCCAGAATTTTTTCGAATATAAAAGGAGCGTTAACGTGCGTAGCCCCATATATTTTTTAAAATTTTTATTTTAGAGTTTTTAAAGAAAATGATGATAGAATTTTATAATTGCAGCGGTAAAACTGATACATCTGATGCTCACAATGCCAGTTCATTAGTATTTACTTGCATCAACAAACAAATTTTACTTTTGGCTCTGTACCGCAATGATTATTTACGTGTTTGGTCTGCAATCAATATGCAAATAGTTTGTGCCATCAACTGCGTTCGAGAGGGCAACGAACAAAGAATGCAAGGACGTAAGATTAATACGTTTAATAATAGCTATGAAAATTCCCATTTTTTTTTATTACAGCTCAAAGCAATGCATTGCGTAAAATAAATGATGTTAGTTTTTGTGCATTTCTCTCATATTCATCTGGTTCAGAATTTGTCTGGCTCGAGTTACAAGCAGATTCCACCAGTAACACTGGTTTAAGTTTACAGCGACGCAAAATTATTTCTGCACCCCAATTAGATTTAACAGATTTTGATGTGTGCAGTTCTAGAATCTGGGCACTGTGGAGTAATGCAGAGGGCGAATTTAGTATATCAAGCTTTTCACTTGTGCGGGGAATGGGTTTGAATTGGGTATCAGCTGCCATGGAGCCCCCACCAGATCGTTATTCGTTAGGAATCGAACACGGCATGGATCCCAGGGAAGCCTATTGTTCATATATTTTTCACCCGGGAAAGTTTGAGCGCAGCGTTATAGCAAAAGCTTTATTTGTAAGTAGAATCATTTTAATAACATACTATATACATAAATGGCAAATAAAAAAATATATAATTTTTGTTAGATGTTTCGCCGATCGAATGTACGATTTGATGGTAAGCACTGCACTATGACGCTTTTGAAGGAACACGTCTGCCAGGCGATCGAAGACGAACTTCAAAATGAGGTTAAAGATTTTGATGTTTCCGATGATGATTATTTAGAAATATCTACCAGATTGTGGGAACGTTTTTATTCATGCTGTGAACAATATCACATGAAATCGTCGCAACCCAGTGGCTTACTAATACTCGAACCTTTGGATGCTGTGTGTGTAGTGAAAAAGAATACTTTCTCTTTGCTGAGACCATGTGAAACTATAGAACATTTAATGCTGGTTGGTGATGATGTGGATACGGATATTGTGGTTCCATTACATTTTCCCGATAATGAAAATCAAGGTAGGGATTTAGTAAACCTGGTTGAAATTTTGGCACGAATCGAAAAGTGGCTTCCCGAAGATGTTAAAATTGACATCGATCGTAAACTATATCAATTGGAAATGCCTAACGTGGTAATAGAAAAACTAACTGAAGTTCTTTTGGCGGGTGATACTGAAAAAGAACTCTTACCCTCAAATTTCTTGGTGTCCATTAGGCAGAAAATGCAGTCCATTAAAAATTTACGTACAGCGATGACTATGTTACTTGATATATTGCGCATGGATAATGGCATTCCCGAAAATATGCACACCAACTTTCGTAATTTTAATTACACTACAAGAGCATTTATGTCATTAGGTGCCCTTTTTGGCAGTCAGGTGGGCTTATCCCTCTTAGCCGAAACTGTACGACAAAATGCTTTAATACGCTTTGCCATCTGTCGTAATCTTTTGTTGCTGCAACAAATTTTAATCGATACTCATTCTTTGCCGGTCGATATTCTAGAATGTATGCGCTCTCAGTTTATGCCCGATGTACTAATATTTCTGCAGTCATATTACGTTATGGTATGGATATCTGAAACACCGGTCAATATAAATACAGCAGCAGCTATGGAAACATCTATGCAAAGGCTTAATCTTTTACAGCTAACCAATGGTTCAGGACGAATTTATTCGAATGGCAGCAAATGTAATACAGTCCCGTTACTGCAGGTTTTTCTTAATGCAAAGGGACTGTATGCAGCTTTGGGCTTGTACGCAGACAACTTTAAAGCTCTTGATAATGTCTCATGGCAACATACTCTAATGCCTTTATCTACTATAGTAAGCCAACTTATATGGGCTGTTTCATTTAATTTCGTTTTTGGTGAATGGCTCTTTAGCACTTGCCAGCATATAATCATATCGGAATATGTGCGTCTGCTCAACAGCTGGTGTGAGTGGAATATTTGCTCTAGACAATTTATTCTGGCCGTAACATTACTCGATAGTGGTGAATCTCACAAGGCATATGATTTATTTTTACAATCGGCCAAAGGGGTTGTTAAAGAACAGTTTCTGGCTGAAAAAATTCTAAAAAATACTCCCTATGCCTCTCTGGTTGAGGACCTTTCTGATATTGAGACAGATAAATATCAGTTGGGAGTCACAAACCAATGTATAGCACAATATTATCTAAAAGTTATACAACTTTTTGAACAGCATAATGCTTTGGACCACATTATATCAATGGCTCAGGTGGCTATTGGCTTGTTGGATAAAAATGACCCACAATTGCCAATGTTTCAGTCGATTGTTTTCAATAACCACCTACAACTGGAACATTATGAAGAGGCTTATCATTCGCTAATTTACAATGCGGAACTGTCACGTCGTAAGGATTGTTTGCGTCAACTGGTAATAACGTTGTTTAATCGCAAACGTTACGATTTATTAATGCATTTTCCTTATGTCGGCCTACACGAAGAGTTTGAAAATATTGTTGAATCAAGAGCGCGTTCGCAGTCAATGGACAAAAATGAAATTTATGATTTTCTATATGCCTTTCATGTCAACAACGGCAACATGCGCAAAGGTAAACTAAGACCCTCAATTGTAATTTATTTCGTTATTAATGGCATTTATCAATATACTCTTATGTTTATTTCAGCATCTGCTATTATGTATGAACAATCGATGCGCTATCAACTCGAAGGTGATTCCTTAGAATCTCTTAATAAGCGTTTCTCTTCGCTGTTAGTCTGTTTAAATTGTTTGCATTTGATTGATGAACGCTATCGTTGGATCGCCAAACCAGTTATAGGCGATGAATACGATGTAAGTAATACATCAAAAGATGCCATGCACGATAACGGTGAGGACGATAGAGGAAGTGATAATCAATCTCTTATTACAAAACCTCAAGTTGTAGTTCTTGAAATAAAACACATTCAGAGGGAAATGCTGCACACGGAGGCATTAATTAAGTTATCAGATCATCGAAAGGATATACACACATTTCTCAATGCCGGACCTCAGGAACTCGGCATGGTTTTAGCTAGTTGCGGTTTATTTACTGCGGCTCTAAAATTGGCTAAAGGATTTTCGATTAGTCTGCTGCCGATATTTGATAGCTTAGCGGCAGCCTGTGTACGTACGGTTGATGAAAATCCCACAGATGCTTGGGATTGGTTACAAGAAAACGATTTAGCAGATTTGCCTCATCGAAATAAAGCCTCAGATATGGCCTGGGCTCTACTACGCAAACTGCTGGAAGATAATGAAGAGGAATCATCGTCACAAATACGTAAATCGCTTGTTAACAAACTGTTGAGTTTGCAAGTATTTATACCACAATGGTTACATAACAATTACAAATTGTCCAACTGTTCAGAGCTTCTTTACTTGTACGTTAGTCATAATCGTCTCTTAGAAGCTGCTGAGTTAGCACAGGAAATGCTTTCAGCCATGCTAGGAGCTGGGAGTGAATATTTTAGTTTTAAACATTCGATTGCCGTTACAAATCCCGAAATGTGTCTACCCTTAAATTCTATTGATTTACTTATACACGGACTAAAACTAAACGGCGAGGACATTGAATATCGTCAGGCTCATGCTGAGCTTGAAGATAAATTACAAAATTACATAGAGACAGCAACGCGAACTGCTCAGGATAAAATAGAAATGTCTTATCAAATAAATCGAGAACACCAGCAGCAACAGTTGGTCTTAAAATAAAGACAGAAGTGATTGTAAAACTTATACCTTAAGATTTATGTTTAAACTAAATTGTAAAATTTCTTAATAAATTTACAAATTTAAAAATGTTTTTCTTTTTAATAGCTGGCGGGCAACACAACAGTTAAAATGTACTAATTTTGCCATTGGTAAAGCAACATAAAGACTATCTTTCATCTACAACAAGCTCATTGTAAAAATTAATTTTTAAAAAAACAAGACATTTTTATATAACGGTTTTTTTCTATGAAAAATAATATTTATGCTTAAAAACAACAAAAATTAGTAATAAACTTTTTAATAAAAGTTAAACATATTGATTTACCAGTTTGAATTAATTAATCAGCTGATTATGTTTTTATTCCCTTATTTTTAAACATAATAAAATTATTTTTTTATTGTATAATGTCTGTATAAAGTTAATAAGTTTTTTTAGAAAAATTAATTTTATTTAGTTTATTCTCATTAAGAAAAACTAAAAAGTTGAGTAACTTAATTAGATGGTTATTTTCCAATTGGTATTTAAGTTTTTGTTTATAGTTTAGAGTCATTCTATTATGTTAGTATTTTTTGGGGCGTAGGCAACTCTATTTTGACATTTACTTTGTAATTTTGACAGTACTTTTTTATCTCCCAGTTCGTGAAGTCGGTTTTTTTATATATAGAGAGGACTTTTTCATAATTATTATCTAGTGATTTTCATATAAGAAATTTAAACAAAGTTCTTATTAATATTTGTACTGAAATAAAAATAGGTTATAAAAAAATATTAATTAGTTTTGTAAAAAAATCCTTTCCCACATAGAACTGAAACAAAGTCAGTTTGTTAAATATATACGACAGAGACGACATTGTCGTCTATCACCGCAAACCTTGATAGTAAGTTGTGATACATTGAAAAAAAAACAAAACAAAAAGTTTAGTTGGTGAAAACCCAAAATGGTGAGTAATAATTATAATTGATATTTTTAGTGTTAAAATCACTTTTTTAAATTTATTATCTATCCTCTTGTAGTCTTCCCCCTTGGCTTTTATGGACTTATTGCTACGTGAGTTCTATTCTACAGCCACACCTAATCAACGCAAAAGGGAGATTGAAACTGATTTGATATCATTTAAAAATCAAGCGGATTCTTGGAAGACATGTCTTTCTGCTGTAGGTAATAGTAGCTTGTTTGAACAAAATCAATACCTTTGGTTTTTCTGCACTTCCACACTGGAGCATGCTATAACACGACGATGGATGCAATTGGGCAGCTCAGATAGAGCCTTAATGAGAGAAATACTATGGAGCGGATATGTCAATATATCACCACGATCACAGAAAAGACAACGAGACACATATGCTCAATTAATAGCCCTAATTGGTAAACGTCAGTTTCCCGATGAGGATCCCAACTATATTATGCACTGTTTAACTTTGGTAAGATCAAATTTCGTATTGGGCATTTCTCTACTGCGTACTACATCCGAGGAAGTAGTTAGTAACCGAGAAGACGTTAGCACCGACAGAAAACAATATTTTCATTCCTGGTAAGCGTACATTTAAATCAAAATTAAATTTATAAATTCCTTAAACTTAAACTTGTGTTACAAATAAATTTTAAATTCACTTGTATATGTCGAAAAATGTTAGCTTGATGTGTACCTATGTATGTATGTAAATGTAATCAGCTATGCTTAGCTAAATTGAAAATTCCATAAAGACGAAAGCCGGAAATTAATATTATCAATATTGTTACCAGTTAAAACTGTAACAATACATTGGTTAGTTAGTGTTTCTACTTTACAATTTAATATTTTTTATTCAGATTATTTTTGGAAAGATTGTCCTAAGAGTTTTTGTGAGTAAATAAATGAAAATTACGTTTCAATTTTTATAAATAATCATTGATATAAAATCTAGAAAATAAACTTAGATTTACAACAGTTAGCTTAACAGTTCAATAAAATAATGAAAATTTTACAAATGAAAGAAAAAGCTAACAAGTGTTAACTGGGGGGCAAACTGAAAATTGATTTCCATGCGTTTCGATCTTCTGCGCTTCGTCTCCAGTTTTGTACGCAAAGCTCTAATGGGTGTTATTCAACTTAGCCTTCCCACCGAAGTTTTGGTAGACCTTTCCTGCGTCTTCCCTTTATATCATAATTAAAAGATTTTTTTCGCTGGAATACTTTTATTCATTCGCACAATATACAATATACGAAATGATGCGTTTTGACTCGAAATTGAAGTTCTAATCATGTATGTTCATATAGGTTCAGGCTCGTGGATTCAGTTTTTTAAGTAAATGTTTTATACTTTTGCAAAATATAAACTCTCTAGGTTTTTTATATATTTTTTTTAACCACAATACGCAAATAATTCCTTTGTTGTATGTTTGTATGTATATGTAAATGTCTCTCTGTTCTTAAAGCACGTCAATGTGTATGCCTGAAGTAGTGGAACTATTAACAAAATACTTACTAATAGCTGTATGCCATATAAATGACAAAGACATTCATTCCATATCAAATACACTCGTGGATCATAGTTTAGTAACATCGCTGCCAAATGACAATCAACTAAGGTAAAAGAATACTTGTTTATTGGCAAAATGAATGGTCCCTTTAATATTGACTAAAAATTTGTATTTTCTGTAGTTCCTGTGTGTTAGAACTGTTAACGTGTATCCAACATTTAGTTTCGTGGATAAGAACAGATTTAATATCAGAATATTTTCTTATGTCCATTTTGGATATATCACAATGGCGTTCATCACATCAAGAGTTGTCATTGGCCGGCTTATCTGTGCTGAATGAATTGTTGTATTTACAAAAATCCTTGCCATACAATGTAGCCCTAATGTCTGGTATAAATGTTCTATTGGATCAACATAATACAACGAAGCAGCAAAGTGAAATATACACCGATAAGTTTCGCGAACTTTTACGTCTGTATTCTGCCAAATATTCTCTAAAAATGTTGCAGGAGTCTACAGTGTTGGATGGCTTTTTAAAGTCGTTATACTCTTGTACCGTATTTCGTAAGTTATTGAAATTAATTTTGAATGAATGTACATGTTTATTTATGTGTAAAACTTTTAGAAAATGGTGCATATGACTTTACGGAAAAACTGGAAATTTGGACTCCTATTATAAAGGGTTTGACTATACACGATAAACTAAATCGCTATAATGATGTCATACATCAACTGGTGTCCGAAATTATGCATCGCATACAATTTGAATACAATAAGACTGAATTAGAACTTTTAGATAATGAATCAATGGAAGATAATGTAAAATATTACAATTTTTTTTTTTCATTTTTAATTTAAAACAATAAAACTCTATATTATTTCTTTGAAATGCAAAGACCCAAACAGAATGGCAACAATATTTAACACAGTGCATTGAGTGTATTGCCCTAATTGCTGAGACTCGTCCCAATGCAGTATTTACACAAGTGTTTAGTCATTGGTCACGACCTCATGTTTATCTTCAATCTATAGAGAGTGATATAAACAGTGGTAAAAGTTTCGAGTTGACACGCAAAATCAAGTCTCAAAATTTTGCTGAACATCTAAGAGACTTTTCCACCGTCTGCCAAGCGGTAGTACGAATAGCTCCTTTATTGAATGCTAGCACAGCAGATGAGCCTGCATCCGAAGTTAACTGCCATTTAGATGTATTAGCTGCAAATCTATTAACAACATTGAAATTTTTTACTAGCAATAAGTTGCATGCCATCGATATTGATGCCTCAACATTTCAGACTGATTTTGATTATTTGTAAGTAAATGATTTTTCTAATTGACTTATATCTTTATATATTTAAATAAAAATATTTGTAACGTTGTTTCAGATATGCTCAAGTTCTTATGGCCATACGTAGCATTTTGCCACTTAGTCAATCTTTAAAAACGGATCACATGCTTTTGCAATTATTCGAAGCGTTGGGTGGTATTTTTCAACCCAATACCATAATGGGATCATCATCACTAATTTATATGGCAGCCAGCCAACTGCTGTTGTGTATATCATCTGTGATACGTCCAAAAAGTCTTTTGGAAATACCTACAATTGTTAATCTCATGCAATCGGGTCCTCGCCTTACGCATTTACCACGACAAGTGATTGCAAATATCTATATAAGTCTTATTAGTTATCTCGTATTGCCTTGGAAAAATGTCGACGAACAGCAACAGGATTATTCGCGACGCTGTATAATTCTAAAGGAATACGTTGAATGTTTGGCTCAAGGCTTTCTAGAGTTGGATTTAAATTCTTTAAATGCAGCAACGGCCGAAACTAAAGTATCATCGATTTCATTAAGTTTATTAGTAACATTTAGTTTAGTTATAGAATTCTTTAAAGACTCTCCAAATACAACAAAAGACATGTTAGCCTCTACTTTTAAGGTATGTCATATAATCAATAATTGCTAAATACCAACATTCTATAAAACTCATCCTATTTTTTATTTTGTTTATTTTTCTACAGCCTATTATAACAAAAGCTTTAATGATTTATAATTCATTTGGCCAAAATAGTAATGCAATTTCAATTACTGTGGCTGAGTTTAGTTTAAGTGTTTTGCGTACGTTGCAAACTCAATTAGGTTCACAATTTATCAGGGAAATGATAACACTTTTCATAACGGTGAATGTCAGGTAAGTCTCATAATAAGTTCGTAGTTGATTAGTTAGGGAAATTCCTCACTGTGTAGAATTTTCCAAAATTATTTAGCAAACGACTTAAAATGAAAAGATTTTAAGAAATGCTGATTGAATCACAAAAAGCTTATGTTTAATAAATTTTCCATTTAAACTATAAAAAAACTTGTAAATTTGTATTGCGATTTGAATGAAATTTATCACATCGTTACTGAGAAAGATTTTAAATAAAAACAAGGTAACGAATTCATTTTTTGCTTATGCACAATAAAAGTTATTAGCAGCTTGGAGCGAAAGCAGGAAAAACACCGAATTTGCTTAATACTTGTATGGATGTACATGTGACCAAAGTTGTGAAAAAGATATTAAAAAAACTTATTTTTTTTTAAAGAAAAATGTTAATTTTTGTCCTAATTGCATGTTTATTTTTTTATTACAAATTGAATTTTATTTTAATTTTTTTTCTTTTCAATAAAAACAACACTATTTTATAAAAAAAAAAAAAAATAATCTTTTAAATTAAAAAAAAACGGAAATAGATTAGTTCGGAAAACCTCAAATTTTAGTCTCAAGAAAAGTAAAAAAAATTTGTAAATTATTTTAAAATTTAATTGAAAATTTCAGAGAACAATTAACGCTTAGTCGTGTGGTGGTGATAGAGAAAATTCTACAAATGTTTCAATTAATTGTCCAACAACCGGGTAATGCATCATTAGCCATGTTACCTTCAATATTGGATTTTACATTTGAACACATAATGCCATTGCTACAAGTGGAAAACAATGTTGCCGATACCACAGATTTGACCAGTGTGGTATATTCACTGTTTGATAGGTAAGTCGATTGATAAGTTGATATTGTGAAAAAGAAAAAATTACAAAATACTGATTTAAATGCGAATGTTCTTTTCTCATTAGCATACTCATCTGTAAATGGCAATATTTTTACAAATCGTACGTTCAGCCCAATGGTGTTTTACAGCACCAGAACGGTACCAATTGCAATAGCAGTCCAGCCATAAATCCCAGTGATAATTTACATCCGGAACATTTTATGGCTCTAATGAATGCCTATGGACAAATTGTTGTTTGCGGTAACGATCCGAACATAGTTCGAACGGTTTTAATATCCTTGCAAAATGTTCATGAGAAATGGCGTCTCTATCAGAGACCACTATTTAAAGAGAACTTGTTGGCCTCCTTTCAAAGAGCTTTAATAAATGTTCTCTTGTCCGGCGAAGGCGCTTTACATTTTGATCTACTGACAAATGCTCTCTTTGCAATGTCTCAAGTGGATGCACTGAAAATGCGTGAAAGTTTCTCAAATGCCGGCCTACCGATAAATATGAGAATAATTGATGAAATTTGTTTAACTACGGTAAGTAAGAATTTCACTCACCACTTCCAACAATTATTATTTGAAATTCATTCATAGTTAGGTTTGTATAACATTGTATAGATTTTTGTTTCGAATTAAACATAAAAAAGAACTTGTTCTTTCGAAAAATAACTTTTCGTTTTGTTTTTATACCCTTCACCACAGGTATTAAATTTGTCATTCCGTTTGTAATTTCTACAATATTCGTTTGCAACCCCATAAAGTTTATACATATTCTGGACCCTTATAGATAGAGAAGTCGATTAAGTCATGTCCGTCTGTTGAAATCAACTTTTCTCAGCCCCTCGATGTCCTACGATTAATCAATCCTATTGAATATCATCGAAATCCGACTATTAATTTAAAAAAAACAAGGAAGAGCGCTATATTTGGCGGTGCCAAATTTTATATACCCTTCACTACGTGTATTTCCGTAAAAAAAATAATTGTTTGCCGAAATCTCGGAAAAAAAGTTTTTTGCTTATATCTCGAAAATTTTTTTTTTAAATTTCTCAAAAGGTTGTGCAATTTCTGATTGTTTGATACCAATATCGCGTTCGTACAACATCGGGGGGCTGAGAAAACTTAATTTCAACAGACGGTAGTCGTCTTTTTTGGCTTATATCTCGGTCAGTTATCAAGCGATTTTATTGGTTTTCAATAGCAAACATCTCAGGAAAATTTCTGATCGTTCAATACCAATAACGTGTCCGTACGTCATCGGGGGGCTGAGAAAACTTGATTTCAACAGACGGACGGACAGAAAGATAGACAGACAGACAGACGGACATGGCTAAATCGACTTCCCTATCTATAAGGATTCAGAATATATATACTTTATAGGGTCGCAAATGAATATTGTAGAAATTATAAACGGAATGACAAACTTATATATACCCTTATCACCTTAGGTGAAGGGTAAAAAATTAAGGAGATATAAGCCAAAAAAAAAATTTTTTTTACACAAAAATGATTATATTTGTGTGTTAGACATGCCTTTTTTAAAAATTTGAAAAAAAATTACTACTTGGCCTAGAATCAGCAAAGTTATGGACGAAAAACCTATAAATACACTTAGTGAAGGGTATATAAGATTTGGCACAGCCGAATATTTTCCCAACGCATAAGGATAACTTTTCACACACCCCTTAGAAAGTAAAAATAAAAAAGCTTTTTGTAGACACATTATTTTTCAAAACATTTATTTTTATAATTTTTTTTTTTCAATTTTCGTTTGAATTTTTTTCACTTATACAATCATACAACAAAAATTGTAAAAAGTTATTTAAACAGATACTTTTTTATTATGTTGTCTTTTATAGGACATTCCAACGTTTTCCCAGAAACTAACTCAATTGATACAAGATGCGCATTGTGTACATTTAACACAAACATAAAAATTAAATTAAGAATTTTTACAATTACACATGTATTTTTATAACTTCATTGACCATCAAGCGCTACCATTGCGAGCTTATCAACATTAAACGTTTTTTAAAAATATGCTTAATTAAGTATCTTTTCATATATTTATACATACATACGTACATATATACATACATAAATGCATACATATTTGCTTTTCAAATTCATATTCATATTTTTTTTTAATTGGGTAACATTAAATGTATGTTTAACTTTGTTTTTTTTTTATGTATTCAATATAAATATTTAAAGTACATACATACATACATTTATATACATACAATTCTAAAAAAAATTTTTTAAGATACATATGTATGTGTTTATAAAATATTAAACATAAAAAAATATTTCCTATTCCTCTTTTAGACATACTTTGTTCGTATGTGTATTTAAGATTAAGTATATCTATATAAATTTAATTTAACTTTATCGTATAACAAAAGTACTGTGTTTTTTTTTTAATATACATACATATATATTTTAAGTGATTATTATTATTATTATTAAATAGTTTTTTATTAAATTGTATTATCTCTCTCTCTTTGTAATTTTTTTTTTTCAAAAGGTACTTGTTATGTTTTATTTTTTATTATTATTTTTTTTCTATTTAAAATCATTATCAAATGTAAAAAATTTATAAAATTTTAATTTTAAAAATATATAAATACTTTTTTTGTTTATGTTTCAAGTATTTCTGCTTCATTCATTTTATTTATAAATATAAAACTACTAATTAAATTTATTTTCTCTTTATTATTGTTTGCACCATATTATAGTTTGTGCTTAAAATTTGTTAATTTTTTTTTTGCAATTTTTAAAATTACTTTTATCCATAAAATAACGACAAATTTATTAAACATATTATTTTTTTTTAAGTTTTCATTTAAGTACCGAATAGTAATAAATCAAAAAGAAAAAGACGTTTAAATATTATTGTTTAATATATAAATTTAAAAGCACAGTCTCATCCGTTTATAGAAATTTTTTGTAATAAAAATTTTAGAACTTTTCTTGTAATCATAAAAAATGTGTATTTTTTTTTACTTTTTATTACTTCTATGGTTTGGAATGCAGACAAAATAAATAAGAGTCAAACAAAGATTCGTATTTTTTTGATCTCAAACATTTAAAAGTGTTTGTTGTTGTAAGATACAAAATTCTATTAGATGTCTATTTTGCACTTTCTGCCTTTCACCTACACTTTACACTAGTTTAATGACAAAATAAATTGTTTTGCTTTAGAATCAACTGTTTTTTAATATTAAATTTACAAATTTTGTATTGTAAAACAAGAGCCAAAGTCTTTGTTAATATAAAGGTAGAAAAAGATAAAGATAGTGGAGATAAGGATTGTGTTTCTTTTTATATCATAAATAATTATGGGTCGGTCGATTCTTTGAATTTTAATGTAAAAATTCTTAAAACTATAACTATGGTGACCATCCGTTCTGTATTATACAGAACAGTACTGTATTTGAGAGCTCTGTTGCGTATAAATCATATTTATGTAAAAACCCTTAAAATGTTCTGTATTTTATTTCCAGTTAATTATTTGTTCTGTATTTTTATAACTCAAAATAATATTTTGTTAAATATGTTACCATCATTTTTGTAATAACGTATCGTTAAGTAATAAAGTTTTACGTACGTATGTATGTACATATGTATTTATATGGATGTCCGAAGGGTAGTTTAAATCATATAGATTTTTCGCCCATATCTCTGCGGATTTTGGGACAATTAGTCAATTTTTATTTTTTTTAAAGTTATAAAAAAATCTAAAATACCCTATATAATACTAAGTGATAATCATTACTATTTTTCGTTTTAAACACAAAAAAATAATGATGATTCAAAGTTCCAAATTTAAATTTAACAGAATTTTAATCCCAAAATAATAACAGCAATACAATTTTTTTACTTAAAAATGTTTCTCTGTAACTTTCTTACTTTAATATCATTGGCAGCACAGTTTAAATAATTTCCCTTTTCAACACTAGTATTGCAGTCAAGTAACGACACACTTTCTGTAGCACTGAGTTTTTTATAGACTAATTTAAAAAGGAAAATTAAGAGTAATAAATAGTGTTTTTTGTTTTTGAGAGTGTAAAACTTTAAATTAAAATAATATAATTCACAAAGCGCATCAAACAGTGTTTTTTACAAAAAGGTGAAGCCTAAAGAATCTTGGATTTTTCCCACTTGAAATGCGGCAATTTTGCTGTTTGAAATGACCATTGAAGGCAATAATAAATTTGTTAGGAAATTGGGTAAAAGTGAGAACAAAAGATGAGCTAGAGCAGCACAAAAATATTATCTAAGGGTATCGCAAAAAGGTATGTACTTATTCCGTGTTTGCCACTTCCAATGAAGTAGGGTTCATAGTTCAAAGAAAAACTGAAATAGTTCCACTAACGGCATTTACATATGGTTGTGGCATTTGTGGTATAATCACAAATTATTTTTTATTTTTATATGAGATTTTTGATATGAACATTATTTGTGTTTGATAATTACAAGTTTTTTATGGAATGTGGTAAATAAGCATTTGACTGCGAAGGAAATTTAACTTGTAAATAAAGGGAAAATAATTGGGGAAAACCAAAAAAAAAATTTAAGTAGGTATTAAAAATTATTACAAAATTATGAATAAAAGTTTAGTGAAGGTTTTTACTTTTTCAATTACATATGTAAATACATATTGTGAAATCTAGTTTAATTGCAAAATTTCCATTTCAATAACTTAAATCCGTATACATTATTAAAGCTCACTTTTTCATTTGGGGTCCTGCCAATATATCTCCCATCTTAAGAAAAATTAAAAAAGGGTATCAGAATAATAAGTCTGCAGAAAAGCGTTACGCAGCAAATTTTATACACTGTAAAGAAGTGATCTTATATTGCAATTGAAAGGGTATTTTCTGTTTTCAATAACATTTGAATAACAGCGAAAAAATTAACATTAAAAAAAATTTTGTTTTAAATATAAATACCTACTCACATAATTTTTTTTTTTAATATTATAAGAATAGGCAGTAAATCAAATATTTCTTTTAAGTTTAAGTAATGCCATTAATACTTGTACTTTTAAATGGATTTATCGATGACAAAAATAAAGGTCATACCTTTAGGATTTATATCCATAACCACTTATTTTGAAAATCTACTGCGCCTTCGTTTTAGTATAATGGTTACCTTCATATTCATAATAGGTATATTTTTAAGTTTATTGAACAAAATTTTTTTACAAAATTTGTTAAAACCTTTGATAAATTTAAAAATTGTTTATGAATATGGGGATAAAATACAATACTTAATTTTGTATAAATTGTTTTTGTTTTTAGCATTCAGTAGTTTACGAAATAAAAAGGGCTTTTATTATATATTTTTTTTTACTAACTTAAAAATCTTATAAAATTTATTTGTAGGTACAATTTTATTTTCTTTTCTTCTTTTTTTATTTACACAAAGTGCAACAGTAAACTAACATTTTATTTGTCATGTGTTTTTCGTATCATTTACATACATACACACATATGTACATATGTATGTATATAATTAAATATTTATATTTCTCATTTACAATTATACCAGTATAAAACACATAAAAATATATATTTGCTATAAATTTTAACTACTTATAGAATTATTTTGTAAAAGACTTAATTAATTTCTTTTGTTTAGTTTTAATTTGTTAAATTCGTAAACGTATTCATTTTGTTTTGGGGTTAAAAATTAAAATTATTTTAGGAGAAAAGCTTTTGCATCCCTGTACAAAATGTTTGTGTTTGTATGTGCATATTTATTTATTAAAAAAAACTATTAATTATAATTTTTATTCTAAAAACCGCTGTTTATGTTTTTTAAACATGCATACATACATAGGTATATGGAATATGTACATACCTATACATAGGTACACATACATACGTTTTTTTTTTAAATTTTTTTATACATTTGTTTTTTTTTAGACGCAAGATATCAACATAACGACATCGTCTGCCCTTACTTTTGTCAAAAAAAATTAAAAAAATTGTCATTTACCTGATATTAATTTCCGATCATCGATATTTTACTTTAACAATTGGTGCTTTTTATTTGTTCTCCATTTCTAATTTCATTAAGTTTTCCTTTTAATTTTTTTTCTAAGAATATTTTATTGTCAATTTAAACGTTTATTACAAGTCCTGCAGTACATTCATATTTGTATGTATGTACATATGTATATTATGATCTCAAAATGATTTTAAATTCTTACTAGCCACTGCGACTGTTTTTGTTTTGTCTTTTTTAGAACCCGTTAATTTTTTTCCACCATACCATAATAGGGATATAAATTCGCCTTGATAATAGGGAGCTTATTTTAACTTTTTCAACACGCATAGATTTAAAGCAAACAATAATTTATCGCTCCTTAAAGTATGTTATGAAATCTATTGCACTTAAGTAACTAACTGCGAATTTTGTTTTAATTTTATGAAAACAGGCAGTTAAATGGATTAAAAAAATGTTTTTCGTTTTATAAACTTCACGATCTTGTGAGACCAAAAATAAAATGAATTATTTATAACAAAAACAAAAAGAAAAATTTGTGATTTGATTATAAATTATTTTATTCAAAGAATTTTAATTTATTGTCATTAAATTTATACAAAAAGCCCATTCTTAGGACAATAAATATGTATGTATATCACTATATATGTATATGTTGAATTGATATAAATTATAACTTACACAAGAAATACAAAATATAGTTATACAATTTTTAAAAATTTAAGCTTTCCCGCCTAAGAAGTAATTATGATAATACAGTATTCTAAAGGTGCCCATATTTTTTAATCTCTGTTAAAAATTAGTATATAATAAAAGACTGCCAATAAGAGGTGTATTTAAAGGCCTGTAATCGATTTTTGGTTGTAAAAAAATATGTTTTCCTTATTAAAAACAAAATAACGTTATTTTTACCGGTTAATCAAAAAAAAAAA
>NDXZ01026594.1:0-11963 GCA_003055125.1 Paykullia maculata | reverse complement strand
AAAAAAAACAAAACAACTGACTTAGTTAGTGTGAACTCTTCTATTAAAAGCAATTTAACTTCTAACCGATAAAATCAAGAATTGAAAATGTCATGACAAATCCGTTCAAATTTTAAAAAAGCTCCGAGTGAATTCCTAAAAAGATGGCACCACTGAATTAACACTTTTTAACTTAACAACAAAGTAATACATTTTTTTTGTGTGGTTTGGTAAATAGATAAAATTAACTACTTACATATGTATGTATGTATGTAATGTATCTTCAGTGATTACCAGGGCCCAAAAAGAGTGAGATTTTTTTTAAGGGCTAATTATAAATACCGATTGTATTAAAGTAAAACAAATGGGGGTTTTTCTAAAAAAGCACAACAAAGAGCTAAATTCAATCTAATATTTTTTAACATATGTGCATACAATTTTGTGTTCTTAACAAATTAAATTTCAGATGATATTTTTCCATTATTTTTTTTTTGTCATTTTATAACAAATGTAAAACATTTTGCAAAAATCGTCGTCATAAAAAATTTTAAAATAAATTATAAAGCAAATGTTGTCTCTTAAATATGCGTCAATCACATCGGTAGATAAAGAAAGAACATTTTCAATTTATAAAAGTTTATTTAGATCTTACAGACAACGCTTTATATTTGAAATTATCAATAAAAATATTGCCTTATTTAATTTAAAAACCGTTCCAATTTATATTTGCTGTCTGACATCTTTGGAAGAATTTTTTTTATGTTTCTTGTTTTGTCTGTTTTATTTTTTAGCTTATGTTATTGAATGTTATTGAATTGTTAAAGTTTTTTAAGAGCATATTTTTTACATTTTTAGAGCATATATTTTTAAGTTTTTACGGCATATTTAATGCGCATAAAACACTTTTTAGAGCATATTTTTGGTTTCTCTGGTTATATAACTTACGGAAACAATAAGCCGGAATAAAGAAAAAAAAATGAGAGAAAACAATTTGCAAATAAATATACTTACGCATGAATTAAATAAAGAGTAAAAATAATTGTAAAAAGTTGTAGACTTGTGCGTTTTAGGCAACTTTAAACGAGCTAAATCTAGCCAGAAAAAAGACTAATCGGGCATCACTGATTATGGCAAGACTAATAGGAAATTTGTCTACTGTAAATCTTACATATGCACATACATACACCGGTAAACTGTCAGTGAGCTCAAAAATAAATAAAATCTCATCCCTACATTAATAAACACACATACACACATATGTATCTTTGGGTTATCAGTTTGGTACTTTTTATAATATACCGACAAATCTTTTTGAAAAAAAAAAGTTTTTTTTTTTAAATTGATATTTGAAAATTATACTTTTGTGTTTATGGAAAACCATTACGATTGGGGTATCGAAGTAGACCGGTTTAAAATAAAATTAAAAAAAAAATATTAAGTTTATTGAAAATAGAAAAATTGATTATTAGCTCTATTGGCAGAAATATATTTTTTCTAAAATTAAAGAATTTATTTTATTTTTTAAATTTGAATTTATTTATTTTATTTCATTTAAAGTGTCGTCACTGTAAGAACCAGCATTTATGCTGATAATCCTGCTCTTACTTCTCTCCTAACTTGCATTGTTTGTCCAAAATAAGAACTTTGCAATTTTTTTTTTGCACAAACTAAATATATCTTGAGGTTGATTCTGTCATTTAAATTGTAAAACACGTTAATTAAAATGGGAAACTATGGTACCCTACCATGCTGATTGTATTCCGGAGATGGTTGTTCGTTACAGTTTTATACATACATACATTATTTATATACATACTTACATATGTATATGTATGAAGTTTTGGCATTAGAAAAAAAAAACAGGTTGGAGCAAATTACGACTTTTAGTATAGGAATTCCAATAAGAATTTTTTTATTTTCGCTCGATATCGAATGCCGTTATTAGCCAGCCCCCAGATGTTTAGTGATTACACCATGGATCGATGTTAGAGGAAGGTAAAAAAAAAGTTACATAAAACTGCTATCGCGAATGATAATTTTTTGTTTGTGTTTTATGTACATTTTTAATTTGGTATGATTTTATTTTTACCAAGACAATTTCAAATGTAAACGCACAGCAACTTTTAAGGAGATTTAAAAAAATCGTTGCGACAAGTTAACAGTTTTTAAAATTTATTTTTTTTTCAAGGTAAAACAATTTTTACTTTTAAGCATTTTTTGAATAAAATCTACTACATTTACTAATTTAGTTTTTGGAAACACTGCTCAGTATTATAAACAAACCAAAAATGATTAGTTTTTTATAATTGTGTTCAATTCGTATACAACATGTAGCTACTGGCTATTTTGTTTTTTATTATCTGTGGACTACTTAGTTAATCTGTTACTAAATAGAGCAACACTTAAAAGCAAATAGTTGTTTATGTTGTCTTATTTTAAACGGCAGGTTTACTTTTATAAACTATGTTCAACATCATTAATGTTAAAATAAAAAATTATCAATTTTCCATTTTATTTTGATAAACCAATTTTGTATACATTTTACTCAAAACAATACATACATACATATTATATTAACCCCCATATTCATAAATGATTTTTAAATTATTGAACAAATTTTGCATGAAAATTCCGTTCAATAAACTTTAATTTTTTTTTTTATGAATATGGGGGTAAGACTTTATTTTCTCAGTATTAAAGTATATTAGTTAAATTCTATATAATTTTTTTTCTTAGTTTTATTAACAACAATAAATTATTATGCTTCACTTAATTTGTATAAAATAAACACTTCAAGTTTATTAAAAATCGCTTAAATAATGTCATGTTTTCCAAATAGAATAACAAACGAAAAATTAAATTAAAGTCCCAAATAAATTTTAGAATCTTAAATCAACCATTAGTTCAAAAACTAGTTTATGCAGCACCACATAAGATTCTTTAATAACATCCCTAAAACGTATAGTGGGCAACCAATGCTGACACAATCGCATTTAACCATATTGTGATTGAATATAATATATATATTCAAGATTGATTTTGAGAACAATCGTTTAGAAGCGAGTTCTCTTAAACATACATATCTGCGAAGTACGTCTTGGTAAGCCAAATAAACAGAATTTGTTTGAATTGTTTTTAAAAATCATGTAAACATACATACATACATACATATGTACATATAAACAATTTAATCTTCATTTTATATAACCGAGTAGCGTGAAAGAAATAGTTAAAAAAGAAATCATTACAGAAGCCTTCGCAAAATGAAGAGTAACTAGTTCTCCATTAAGAACTAGTTAAGATGTAACATTTTTTTAACAAAAATTACTTATTAAAGGACTTGCTTAAAAAACTGTTCCAATTAAGAAATTAGTTAAGGTTAAAATTTCAAATGGAAATCATTATTTATAATCATGAATTAAAGAACTAGTTCCAGACTCGTTCTATAAAACGGATTCAGGCTTGGTATTGGTTTCGCAAGGCAAAGTACGTACTAGTTTAGAATATGCCAATTTTAAGCGAAAATCATTAGTCACAACGCCCAACTAGAAAGAGTTGCATTCTATAATTAGTTGTGAAACTAATACAGTTTGTTTTTATACAGATATACAATTTTTCAAAATTTAACTAAACGAACATTACAAAATTACAAGTAAACAAAGTGGTTATATGATGAGCACATGTATAATAATAATAATAAAAAAAATATACATACATATATAAATAAATAATTCTTGCACATAAAAAATGTTTGTTTGTTTTAAACTAACTACAACTACATCTCTAGGTATACATACATATATTTATATATAAAACAGTTAAATTTTGTTTTTTTTTAGTAATTTAAAAGATATTCAATTTTATTGAATAACTGTGAATTGTTTTTTTTCGTTTTTTGTTTTCTATAATTAAATTAAATAACATTTTACTTAAGAACAGAAATAAAATCTATAGTTAAAGCATTTAAATTAAATTTAAATGCACAATAAACATTTAATTAAAACTAAAGTTGAGGTGGCACAGCCACTTACAATTTCTAACAAGTTTCGTTTTACCTAAAACAAATTAAAATTATTTAGCTAATTGTTTTTTTCCTTCCTTCCTTCTTGGTAAACATATGAGGAATCTAAGTATTTCCTCTGTTAGTTTTGTTATCAAGTTTTGCAAAAACTTTGTTTCTATATTTCATATACATACACAATATTTTTTGTTTTAACAGTAACAAAGCAAATTAAAAGATTTCTTTAACTATTAATTTTTTTTTTTTTGTACATGTTTTATACTTAATGAGAATATTGTTTTTGTAAAAAAATATTACATTACAAATAGACCGCATAAATGCCGCATAAAAAATATATGCAGTTCCAAAATCGTATAAAGGTGCGACTATTATGAGAGCTCACCTCACCAAAAAGCCAAACTTTGTGTGTGTGTGTGTGTGGGTTTTTTTATTACAACTATTACTACTAAAAATTTTCAAAGCTCTGGTCAGCTTTGACAAAAAAAAATGTGGCAGTTTTTTTTTTAATTGGTGCTAAAGTGTTACTGCCTTTTAACCAATCCAAAAAACAAATTCAAATTTTTTATCAATAGAATATTATCTATTTGGTTTCGTCTTGATCCATAGGTTCCTCAGACTCATCACAGGAAAGAGTTCTGTAAAGAATAACAAATGCATAACAAATTAATTTGGCTCTATTGAAATTTTTTCAACTGACAGAAAATTAATTTTAAATATCAGACTGACTATTCCCCAGGTCCACTTTTTTTTTAAATTTTGCTGTTAAATAAATAATAGGCATCATGAAAAATGGCCCCAAAAAAAAAAAGGAAAAATGGCCCTTAACATTTTTTATGAATTTACAAGAAAAGGAAAAATGGCCTAAAAATTGAAAAATTTGTTGTGATAAATTTATTGAATCAACTAACATATCAATTATTATTTTACAAAACAAAATAAATAAAATACATAGACTACTTATTATCATTAATATACTAAGTTTCATTTAAAGTGCAGGAGTAAATTAGGGATGTTATATAATTTACATTCTTTTCTCAACAAAATTGCCCCAAAAAATTCTAAAAATATTGGTAAAATAAAAAATGGCCCTAAAATCAAAAATTCATTTTTTACATTGAAAACAACACGAAAGTTTGGCACCAACATTTTTCCTTTCTTTTGGGGCCATTTTTCAATTCTTAGATACTATGGAAAATTGAAAAATGGCCTTAAAACTGATAAATGAAAAATGGCTCAAAAAACAGGAAAAATTGCCCCAAAGTCGAAAAATGTTGTTTTCAATGTAAAAAATTGGAGTCATTTTTTCATTTTCACTTTGGGGCCATTTTTGATGGTGCCTAAATAATATAATAAACATTGATGTCATTTATAAAATACTCCCTTTCAAACAGTCGTTAATTTTTCGATGAAGTAATAATTTATACAAATTTTGAAATTACCGTATTATCCCTTTAGTTGTCTTAACACTGAAGTTATATGTCGAATTCGCAGAGTTTTTACCATCGTTATACATTATTTTTTAGAAAAGTTGTTGTTGTTAATTGCTAATAATTTATTATAATAATTTTTTAACTTTTAACCATATGCAAAAAAATGGACGAAAAAAATTTGACAGTACCTTTGAAAAATGCAGCACTAATTTTTTGTCTCTAAACTAATTATATACAAATGTCTTACGCAATTGTTTAAACGTTACATACTTGTTCATTGACTGCATTGATAGTCCAGCCATAGCCGTGACAGTATCTGACTCATCATGTTCTATTTTTAAAGCTTCCAACGCTGACATGGCCACAGTATGAGCTAAACGTCTTACACAAGGCCAATGTTGCGACTACAAAGAAAGAGATAGAGAAGAAGAAACAAAATTTGAATTAAAAATTGCTTACTTGTATACCTAAATGCTCAATAAAATGTCTACCTGAATGGCTATGGTTTTCTGTAGAGTATCAATTGCATTTTGACATGGATGACGATTAAGTTCACTTTCCGCTATGGATGACAGAGGATCGCCCAGTAAGGCCCGTACACATTCTTGGGCCGAATCACATATAGCTGGCAGATCGTAACCACCCTCTAGGGCCAATACAACCTTACCATTGGCCAGGTGCATTAGTTCGCGTGTCATAAAACCAAAACAGGCAGGCGATACAAGATAGCCACCTAATGGAGCGGGATGACCTGAAGCAGCATCGAAACCAGCCGAAACTAAAACAATATCAGGATTAAAATAACGGGCAATAGGCATCACAATAGTACGGAATGCAGCAATATATTCGGCGTCACCCAAGGGTGGATTTAAAGCACCGGACCAGGATATGTTAACATTATAGCCTAAACCAGGACCGGAACCGCACTGTAAAAAGAAAAAAAAATATTTTAATGTCTACTATTGTTATTAACTTCTTCATATTATTCTTTACCTCTGTGGGACCACCAGTGCCGGGGAAAAAGTTGCCATCATCATGACGATGAATTGATAGATATAAAATATCTGGACTTGTATAAAAAGCCTGCTGTGTACCATTACCATGATGAACATCCTAAAAATATTAATTTATTAATAAATTTCGTCATCATAAGTATTTTCGTTTTTTTAATATTTTTTGCAAACATACCCAATCAACAATAAGAATCCTCTTCATTTCGGAAAAACGCTGTCTTAGTAGTTTAGCTGCTATCGCTATGGAATTAAAAAAGCAAAAACCCATGGCCAAATTAGCTTCGGCATGATGACCGGGAGGTCGTATAACTGCAAAGCCGTTTTTAAGATCACCTTTAGCGGTTTTCATTGCCAAATCGATCACGCAGCCAGCGGCCATTCTCGCTGCCAACGCCGTATAATGTTCATTCCAGGTGGTGTCCAAGTCAACACCTACACCTCCGCAAGACAGTCGGACAAAACTTGCTGAGGGTGCAGCTGCTTCTAGTTTATGTCGATTAGCAGCCAATTGACATTGGTTTGAACCGAAGAGCATTGCATGGGCTTCTGTGTGAACAGTTTGTATTTCATCGAGCGTAGCCTTTGGAGACCTTAACCGATGACAACGTTTGGCCAAGTCCGTTTCATTTAAACGAGCCCATACGCTTTGTAAACGTCCACTGTGCTCCGGATGAATGCCATTGTTGCCGCATATACAAACATGTTTTAGCATTAAATTATCATAAGCTAAACCTGTGGTTATTTTATGTGTCGGCAACAAATCATTACTAGATATTAGAGGTGGTGGCTGCTGTTCGGTGGTAAACAGAACATGTCGGGTTGACAAATCCATTAGATGTTGTCGTCCATGTCCGTGTATGGCTAAATTAACTGGCGGTATATGATCTGCTGATGATGATGTAACAATGGGACCTGCTTGCGGTATATGAGTAGACTGGCCGGTATCAGGAATATGACTTAGACCATGTGGACCCAAATGAACTAATGGTGACGAAAGAGTTCGTGATAAAGGTCGAATTAGCCCTCTAGCCACTGCGTCGTCCATTTGCAGAGAATGCATATATAGCAACTCACGTTGTTGTTGTAGGTACTCTTTGCTGCGCATTAATTTATTCGGTTTATTGGGTATGCAAGCTGGTGGGTGCCCAGCGACATACGCTGAAACGGGTGCTACCACCGTTGCTGTATTGGGGAGATTTTGAGAGGTACTCGTGATGACTGTACTAGTTAAAACTGTTTTAGGAGGTTTCTTCTTGTCGGTGAGATCCATTACTTCGGCGGCATCATCTTCCTCTTTTAGTTGAGTATCACGTACAGCTCCGCTACGCGTGAGTACAGTTTGTCGTATTTTTTGTGTTAATAATAAATGTTGTTCATACGCTTGGCGTTCAGCCTAAGAAGAAAATAAAAAGTATTTCTTACAGAATTGAAGAATTCAAAAGAATTTTATTAAAAAAACAAGGATTTATAATTGTAAACTTCAGAGATTTAAAAAAAAACACTTTTTTTAATATAATTTTTTCCGATAGCCAAGATAATCTTAATTTGTTCTTATATCTGGATCAGTTGCGGGCCGATTTTTCTAATAGCATCACTCATCGAAGTATATTCGACATATAAATGCAACGAATAAGTTTCTAAGTAATTTTTAAGCCTAACACTCGAATAAACGTTATAGTATTTGTGCTTAAACTTACATCACTATTTTCATAATGTGTTGGTGTAATATTCAGTTGACCGCTGCCAGTCAGCATTGGATGACCCAGCGGTAAAGGGGCTGACTGTGTTCTGCCCAACGGTCGATGACCCTGTTTGTTGAGATGAGCCTGAGCAACCTGAGCATCTGTAATTGGTTGTCCGTACATGGTGGAGGGCGATTGTGGAGAATGTGCTACAGCATGAATACCGCCCGTAGAGGCTACATGCATCAGAGCTGAAGCTCCCGTAGAAGCGGCATGTGCCTGAGGTGGCGCCACGTCTCCGACCAAAGAGGCCTGTGATGATGATGTCGATGTAGCTGAAGCAGAACGAACAACCGGCGATTGCGGCGGTGCTGCTGCCGCCACAGCTGAATTAGCTGTTGGTGGTACTAAAGGACTAGGTGGAGGTACAATTTGTCTACCGAATGGTACTGCTAAAGGATTATAATATGTTGGTGGTCCTGATGAGCTGCCCACTGGTGGCATACTGCCGCCACTGACATGTTGTCGCAATGCAGCCAACATGGCATAATTAGCTGCAGCGGAATTATGAGCATTCGGCAAATGTGGACGGCCTAATGATATATTTGGCATAGATGGTGAACTAAATAATGATAAGTCATTGATGCTGCTCCGTTGGCCCGGCTGATACTGGCTGCCATCTTCATTTTCTTCTTGTATAGGTGTACTTGTGGGTGAACCGTGATTGTGACCAACAACGCCGGTACCAGCCGCCGTCAGACTAGATGATGGTGGAGAATTCGGACCAGAATCGGGTGTGGTACTGCAATCTAATAAAAACAAAATAATTCTTTTAATCATTTATATAAACATAAGTTAATATTTCACGTTTCTATATTGATATTTTGTTATATGTATGTACATATGTATGTATAAATGTATGTACATACATAAATATATCGATGGTCTAAAGTTGATACCAAATATGTAACTGATGATTTTTTCTCGATAAAAGATAGTGATGGTAACAATTTCTTCGTTGTGCTAACGATGTTTACCATCATTATTTCACGCCAAGTAAGAAATGCTAGTTATGTGTGGCCAACCTATGACCTAAGAAGGGGTCATAGGTTGACCACACGTAACTAGCATTTCTTTTTTTATTCTTATTACTTTTTTCTTCTCTTTTTACATTTAGCTTAATATTTATTGCATTTCCTTTTAATATACATACATATGTATAGTTAGTAATAGAGTTAATACAAACAAACAAACAAATTATTTAAAAAAAAGAAGCAACATTCAGAAAAAGAAAATAAACAACAATAAAAAAAATATTTATAAATAAAAATAATAATCATTGCAGACAAAATAAAATAATTAAAATAAAACATCTTACAAATTTGTTTTCTCAAACCTTTTTCGTTTTGTTTTTTTTTCTTTCTTTTTACAATAAAAACGTTCAACAAAAATGTTGTACAAAATGTAATTGTTGTATTAACTCTGTACTAAAGAACTTCCGTAAATGTTTTCGTTTTATTGCATACTAACTTGTTAATGCAGAATTTTGTTTTTGTTGTCTTCTTTGGGCAGCTTGCAACAGGCGCTCATGTCTTCTTATGCCAGCTGGTCCACTGATTCGTGCTTTACGTTCTATGACACTTAGTTTTAAGCGCATCTTTAGTAAGTTTGGTTCGGATGCTGTGTGTTATAAATCAAGAGTAGTAATTTGTTTTTTCTTTGTATAGTTAATTGAAGCAGATAATTCAATAACGATTTTAGAAAACATTAAAACATTTAAAAATAACTTAAAAAAGTTTTATTTAAATTGTTTAAACAAAATAACACGATTCGTAGCCAGTAATCAAGAGAATATTTTTAACTAAATAATTTGAATTTCTAATTGCACATTTTGTTTTAAATATGTCAATACTTTTATATATTAAGAAATAATTTCTGTATGATGTTTAAGTTAGTATTTTCCAAATAAAAAACTAAATACCTTAGGCTTCTATGCTGGACAAAAGTCGATTATACGACTGTTCGATTTTTTATATCCTTCACCACAGTTGTTAAGGGTATATGTATATAGGTTTGTCATTCCGTTTGTAATTTCTAAAATATTCATTTGCGATCCTATAAAGTATATATGTATATTTTGAATCCTGTCTGTCCGTGTGTTGGGTGAAATCAAGTTTTCATAGCTCCCATAGGTCACCCAGACTTGTATAAGGTATCAAGGTTTTGAAAATACTTTCGAGACTTAGATTAAAAACTGGCAATATCCATCAATAACCGGCTGGGATACATATGTATAAGCGAAAAAAGACGACTGCCTCTTTTTTCCTTTTTTTTACATAAAATTTCATATTTTGCAGCTTTTGGATAAACTTTAGACATTTTTATTACATATATGTGTTGGACATGCCTTTCGGGTCATTTAAAAAAAAATTAAACTAAGTGACCAATTCGGACATGTAAAAACATACATACATACGTTTGGTGAAGGGTATATAAGAGTTGGCAACTTCGCTCTTATTTGTTTTTTTTTTTTAATTTAAAATGTGGTTTTTAAATTTATTTTTTTTAACTTTTTACTTTTTTTGAACTATTTTTGGGCTATTTATGACCTTTATATTGTTTTGTTTTACTCTTTTTCTGATTAAGCTTTTCGCCCTTTTTATTATTTCTAACTAGCAGAGCTTCGCACGGAAGTTATTTACTAATGAAAAAAATTAGAAATCCGTTATGCGAAAATAGTTAGTAGCCAAGGTAACATAGAAAAAATGAAAAGTGAATAGGAGGTACTTTTTATATACTTTTTTAAATAAAGTAATCTTTTTAGCGAATTCGTACATAAATTGCAAGGTATTCGACTTTAAAATATCTCTTTTTATGTATTTTATTTTTATGGGCGGTGCCACACCCCCTTTAGATAACTTATTCATCAACACGCGCTATATAAGAATTTATTTTTTGGCAAAAATTGCTGTTTTGTTTATACAACAACATTTCCATATAAAAAACTCAAGTTGTAAAACTCACACACCAGAAATTAAGAAGAACCACATAAAAAATTTATTGAAAGCACAGTACATCTACGTACATACATTAATATGTATGTTAATAAATATACTTTAGATATTGCATATTACGGACTAAAATAAACACAGTTTAAGAAAAAGCAACACCTAGAATCCAGAGCTTTTGATATGTACATAGTTAGTAGCCAAGGTAATATAGGAAAACTGAGAAGCGAATAGGAGGCAATTTTTATATAATTTTTAAATAAAGTAATCTTTTAAGCGTATTCGTTCATAAGTTCCAAGATATCAGTCTCCCAAATATCTCAATTTATGTATTTATTTTCATGGGCGGTGCCACACCCCTGCTTCGATCAAGGCACTTTTTGCTTGAGTAAGGAAAGTTAAATTAAAGTTAATGGTACAAAGTTTCGATACAAATATATAACAGATCTCAATATATTTAAAGTAATTTATTTGATCTGTGTAGTAGGTGCCACAACACTTTATATGTTTTTGTCGGTTTTTGCTTAAATACGCCTACACATGTCAAAGAGAGAGTTACGCTAAGTTTAAGATAAAAGCTATTATAGTTTCTCAAATATCTTAAATAATATATTTCTTTGCATGGATATTGCCGCACCCCCTGCTCCGAAAATGGCATCAAAATTAATCGTATCGAATGAGAAAAAATATATTATAGTAAATCGTACAAAAATTAATCTAATTTACATTTTACATACATACATACATGTGCGAGTGTTTCTAAAACCTTAAAAATAAAACTAGACAAATTAACCTTTCTGACGGTATGTAACATACCTAACTAAAATTTC
>NDXZ01026591.1:0-18784 GCA_003055125.1 Paykullia maculata | reverse complement strand
ATCACTAGTTTTATCCTGCTCTAGCCATCAGTCTGATCGCTTTATTTTAAGTTAACATGAGTTTAGCAGAATGGATAAACTGCATGCCAATTTTTCATTATACATATAGCCGTCAAAGTTTAGTTATAATATCCTTTTTTTAACAAAAAACTCTTCTATAAAATTGCGATAGTTTTATAATAGAAACATGTTTATCAATAATTTAACTTTCATTAAAACAAATTTCCAATAAAATCCACAAAATTTTGGAATTACTATACCAGAAAGGCTTAACGATTTTAATGGCAGCATTTCAATCACGTAAATTTATCACGTCAACATTTACTTTACTAACAACGCCTTTTGCTTTTTTTTCTCCGTTGCCATTTTTTGTTGGCTGAAATAACTTCACTGCCATAATGGAGGCTAAAAACCTAGAAAAAAAAATATGTGAGAAAAAAATATGTAAAAATTCTATAAAATTTCAATAGCAAATATATATGAACATGATGAGCAGGCACCCAGGCGGTATGTAAATTATTTTGTCTAGTAGTAAAGGGATAGAGGTGTTTTTATAGAGATGTTAGTCAAACTATACAGCACTTTACATGTACTAATACATACATACATACATATGTATATATAAATGACCATTAATTCATAAATGTGTAATCATAATATGCATACGTTGTTAGAGTTTAAAATATGGTATTAAAAGTTGAGGAGAATAATTAGTTCAGCTTTTCTTGAGTAACCTTATATTTTTACACGTTTTGATAACATTTTGTTTTAAAACATCTTGTATTTAATTGTCTTGGTTACAAAAATATTTTGACACAGTGTTTTATGTGTTACATATTTGTCAATAGAAAAACTATCCCTTAGTAACTCTTCTAGAGAAAAACTCGATCTGTAAAAATTTTATATCAGATGGCAACTACTATCGACTACTTTTTCATCATTTTACAAATTTTAAAACAAAATTAAGCTGAAGATTTTCCATTAGAACATCGCCGTTTAAAAGTCGTCCCAAAGACTTGCCTTCCACAATTTTCTTTAAAGAAAACTACCCTTCATATGTAATATTAAAGCTTAGTTTATACAAAATAGCATTCTTTTAAAACTTTTTTTTTTATGAAAAACTTTTCTTATTAAAAATTGATTAGCGAAATTTTTTTTACCTTCTTTGACTTTATCTTTGAAAAATATGCCTTCCACACAAACGCTTTCAACTTATTCAATATTTGTAAAAGAACTCGCCTTTTTTTTCTTATACAAATTTTTAAAGACACATTTTTTTCCAATATTTACTTTTACCGCTTGTTATTGGGAAAAATTGATTTACTTTTACAACCTTTTCTATAGAAAATTTCACTTTAAAACTATTTTCTCTAGCAAAGCTTGCCTTTCGCAACCTTTGTTTTATAGAGAACGCGCTTTTCACATTTCATTTTGAAGAAAACTTGTTTTTAATAACTTAAAAGAAATAAATGTGTTCCTTTTACTCCTCGAGGGAGCATAGGGTCATAACAATCTGATTCCAATAATCTCGATCTTCGGCTGGATGCTTGACTTTGTTTCACTTCATAACCAATCTCAAAAGTTCCAATGTCAGTTGCCGCTTCAAGGTATACGCTGGTCTTCCAAGTCGTTTGCTTCCCTGTGGGTTCCAATCTAATTATTTCTTGGCAATATCATCGTCTGGCTTACGGAGGGTGTGCCCTATTCAACTCCATTTCCGCTTACTTATTTCTATTCCAAAAGGCTGCTGGCTTGCCTCCATCTAGAGTTGGTTGTTGGATATTGTTACAGGCCAAAAGATTTTGCGGAGGCATTTGTTGAGAAATACCTGGAGGCGTTGTATGTCACATGGTGCCATGTTCCAGCTCTCGCACCCATATAACAGATTGGATTTTATGTTGAAGTCAAATAATTTGATTTTGATTTGTTTCGATATATTAGAGGATTTCCAAACCGCGCTTAACTGGGCAAATGTACTCCGTGCCTTATTTATGCGACTGAATATATCTGCTGCTGAGCCACCAGTTGTGTCAATTGTGCTACTCAGGTATCAGAAGGACTTAACATCTTCAATATCTTGATCACATTCGACAAGGTGGCGGTATGTGTTACTATTAAAGCAGAGTTTAATAACTTTAGCTATGGAAAAACTTATTTTTCACTAACTTTTCTAAAGAAAGATTTGTTTCTTAAAACTTTTTCTATAAAAAAAAAACTAAAAGTTTTGTATAAAAAAATTCTCCTTCCACAACTGCTTCATTTAAAACAGGACTTCGTCTTAGGCTTTCCAATCACACTTTATGTTTTTTTTATATGTAAACACAAGCTTTACACAAATTTATCCAAAAAATGATACCCGCCTTTCACAAACTAGGCAAAAGAAAACTTAATTTTTCAAGACTTTTATTAATTATAGAAAAACTTATTCTCTTCGTTTTGCCTTCTACAATTTTTCTTAATAATAAAAACTGCCTTTCACAATGCTTTTAAAGAAAAACTTGTTTAAAGAACTTGTGTTCTATGACTTTTTTCTATAAAAATAAACATAACTTATATTCATATTAAGACATGTTCCATAGAAAACTAATAATGTGTCATAAAAAAGTTTCCTACAAATTTTTTTTTTATTTAAAAAAAATTTCTTTAAAAAAAATTTATTTAAATAAAATGTTCTATATTAAAAGTCACAAATTTTCTATAGAAGTATTAAAGTTATGAAAGAACTTCTCTTGCAAAATTAACTGTGTAAGTTCTTCTTGGGACTAATAGCATGTCCTTTAATTCGTTTCATACCCATTAAAAAAAACCTTTTACTGGCCTCGTCAATTTTTTTCCCAAACGACTTTTTTTTTCTTTCTATTTGTTTGCCATTAAACTTTTCATTTACTTTGCGTAATATTCATAATGGATTTGCCAATATGAAAATTTTATTAAAACTGCAAACAAACACAAGTACAAGAGCGAACAAAATATCCACCAACTGCATGCATGTTTATGCGAATATTACACCCACATATATACATACATACATATTACCACTACAGCCAACCAACTCATTTATGTCTCATCAATGTTATCATTTCAATTTCATTCTGTTGCTGCTTTTCTATGGGTGTGTGTGTATATGTGTGTATGATTGTTTGTCTATATTTGGTTTAGATCTGCTTTGGTGGCGGTGGTGGTGCCACCATGATTTTAGTTTGTTTTCTAGATTTGCTAAGTTGGTTTAAAACCTTTTTCGGTTTAGCTTTTTGATCTTGTATATTTATTTTTTAATTTTTTTTTTCTATTTCTACGTTGCACCCTGTTTGTGTAACCTTTTACTACTCACACCATTGGCAGAATATAAATTTGTTTGATTTCCTGTTACTCTTACTACAGCTATAGAGAGTTTGAAAAAAAAAGAAATGATAAAATAAAAAAATAAAATAGATTTGCCAGATACATTATTATAATTACATTAATGGTTTTATTTCTGTCTATATTAAGAGATATGATGGTACAAACATTGGAATTTTTTTTTCGAAAGAAATTTAATTATTGTTAAAATAAAGTATAAATCTGAATGCCTAAAAAGAAATGAATGTCCTTAAAGAAATATTTCTCTTTAATGATATTTGAACAAATAATTATACATATCAAAAAAGTAATTTATTTATATTGACTGCAACAAGTTTTTAATCAAAGGTATCATAAAATTCACTGCATAGTAATTAAAGCAGTATGCTTTCATTAGGCTTAAGTGTTTTTACAAGTTTAATCAAACGTTTTAGTTGTTTATAGAAAAAGAGGTTTTAATCATATTTTTTAATATAAAAATTAAAAAAAATTGTTATGAAGACAATAGTGTCTAAAGAGTATAGTTAACAATTGTTGCCTTAGTTTTTTAAAGATATATTTTAATATAGTTTTCTTAAATTCTCTTCTTTCAAAATAAATATTTTAAAGTTCTAAAGCCCTGCGTTTCATAAGAAGGGGCCACCACACTAGTAAACAATATATAATTTTTAAATATACAAATTCTTATTATAAATATATATACAAAAGAGAGAGAGAGTCCTTATTTAAATTTAAGTTTCTTAAATAAACAATGAGTAACTGTTGGCAACTCCTGATCTAATTATGGTTCCTGTTTGAATTATGGTTAAATGAAAAAGATATCCCAATTACACTTGACAAAGTTATTTAAATACTTGATATATAATCCTTTTAAAGTATTTATACAAAATTGTTAATATTTGTCTGAAGTTGTGTATTTTATTATAGAGTTTTCCACTTATATTAAAAACACGTACATAAATAAAAAACTCTCTATGTTAAAAGAATAAAACTAAAGTATTGTCCAAAAAAAAAAGTCTGCAAAATGTATACGTTATCAAAATGAGTTGAAATAAATTACAACTTATTACATAATTTTTTCTCTATGTATCTATGCAAAACTTTTCCAATACTCTATACATTTTTTTTTTGTAAATATACAGACCTACACACCCAAACTAACTGTTTTGGCTTTCTATAGAAAATATCCATCAATCATATTGTAATAAATAAACAGAAAATCAACAACCACAAACATATTTTATATATATTTTTTAAATATCAGCAAATATTCATAGAATATTTTTCCGATGATGTTGTATAATTTTTTGTTAGAAGCGTAAATTAAACTTTTTCGCTGTGTTTGCACATATTTTTCTGGTGAGATTCGTTTCCCTACTGGCTATACTAAATAAATCCACCATTAAGTGTGACTAATTTCTAGAAAAAAAAATGATTAAGTGAAGAAAAGGACCTTAATGAGAGAAAGTTGAAAATCATTTAATTTAAGAAGAAGTAAGAGTGATATATTCGGCTGTGCAAATTTTATATACCCTTTACCACGTGTAGCTATGGTACTCATATCCAAAAAGTAATATAAGTCCCAGAAAACTTGATTTTTTTATGATATACATTTTTTCCCACCAAGATTTCTCGCCCATGGGTTTGCGGACTCTTTGCCAATTAATCCATTTCTTTTTCAAATTACCAGAAAGGCATGTTTTACATATAACAAAAAACAATTTGTGTAATTTGGTCTTTTTTTCGCTTATATTTCAGCCTTTTTTTTTAAGATGTTGCCTGTTTTCAATACCGATTTTTTTAAGAATATTTCCCAAAAATGTGTAAATAAATACAGTTCTGGGTGGCCTATGGGAGCTACGAAAAGTTGATATCAACCATCACACTGACAGACGGACACTGCTAAGTCGACTTTCCTATCTATAAGCATCCAGAGTAAATATGGGGTGGCAAGTGAATATTGTAGAAATCACAAACGAAATAACAAAACTATATATACCCTTGCAACCTGCGTTGAAGAATATAGAAATGTAAAGGAACATGTTAGTTTATTACACATTTTGTGCTGAATAAAATTTCTATTGAAATACTTTTTTCCTTGTCTTTGTCTTGTTTTTCACAAAATTTTTGCATAAAAAAATCAATTTTAAAATTTTTTTCAATAGACATTCCTATAATCGCATAATGCTCCTGTAAAAACTTACTTTTACACATCCTATTTTTACAAAATCTTACAGCTTACATGTTTTCCTTTATATTAAATCTTACCGTCCACATCTTTTCGGTAGAAAATTTTCTTAAAGAAAACTTTATTTCATACATGTTCTCCGTAACAAAACTTGCCTTCTATTTAATAGAAAAAACCCCTTAACCAATTAAATCTAATTTTGTTTTTTTATTATATCCAAAATTTTAAAAATGTTCAATTGAAATTATTAAAATATTAACCTCAATAAAACATTATAATAATTTAAGTGAATATTTATGTTCTTGATACCATTTAATATAGTGTCTTAAGTTTTCAGCTAAGCGGTAAATAGGGGAAGAACAGGCTGTTATAAGGCAGTGTCTAGGACGTCAAAAACTAGAAGCATCCGATGTCATGGTGAGATTTTATATCTTTTGCGGGGGACAACTCCTGGCACAACATTAACCAGTGAATTCATGTATGAGTGTGTACATATAACAATTCGCTTGGAAATGAAGCATTTGTTGGCAATTTTTATATAAAACTTAAATTAGTGACGATTTCACATAGAGATATATTTTCTATACAAAAACTCAACTTTTGCAACATATTTTATGCAAAATTTTCTTTTTTGTTTAAAGGAAAAATGGTATTGCTCTTAAAAAAAATTTTATAAATAAAAACCTAACCTCCAAAAGTATTTGTTAAGAAAAGTTTAATTTACAAATATTCTATAAAAGGGCTTGCCTTTCACGTATTTGCATATTAAAAATCTTGCCTGCGACAAGCTTCTCTATAGGAGAACCTGTAATTTTTTTAAATTATTCATCAGAGTATCTGAAACTTAATTTAAAAAAAAACTCCCTTCCATAAAGGTTTCTATTAGGAAAAATATCAATATTTATACCCTTCACACACACACACATGTGGTAAGGGTATATATAGGTTTGTCATTCCGTTTGTAATTTCCTCAATATTTATTTGCGACCCTATAAAGTATATACATTTGGGATCCTTATAGATAGGGAAGTCGATTTAGCCATGTCCGTTTGTCCGTCTGTCCGTGTGTATGTTGAAATCAAGTTTACGTAGCTTCCATAGGTCACCCAGGATTGTATGTAGTATCGAATTTTTGGAAATGCTTTCGAAATAATCTGTATTAAAAACTGGCAAGATCCATCAATAACCGGCTGAGATATAAACAAAAAAAGACGACTGCCTCGTTTTTTTAAAGTTTTTTTTTCTTTTTTTTACTCAAAAATTATTATATATGTGTGTAAGACATGTCTTTTAAGGAATTTTAAAGAAAAATAATTTTCGATTTTTAAGCAAAAAAATTTTTTTTTGAGATATAAGCAAAAAAAAAATATATATATTATTTTTTTTGGTTTTTTAACACAAAAATGATTATATTGGGAAAAAAAAAGAAAAACAAATTTACTAATATACACACATAGAGAACGTAGTAAAGGGTATATAAGATTCGGTGTAGCAGAATATAGCGCTCTTACTAGTTTTTCAATATCGTTGCCGGTCGATACGTATCGATTTGAAAATACCGTCAAATCGATGTATCGGTAATTTTCGTAAATTCATAAAATACAGGAAAAACGAATTTTATAAAACAAAAAGTATTTTTTTTATTGATGTTTAACGGTTAACATAGAAACAAGTAATATAGAAAACTATATTGTGATTGTCAGTAATTATCAGATACTGAAATAAGGATTCCCCCCACTTAAAAAAACACGTGTTTCAACAAAAGTTGAAATATAAAACATAGCTTTCAAGTATTTGCCATCAATAAGAGTTTGCAAAGGAAATGTCTAATTTGATTTCAAAAAACTTATATTCTGCAATATTTCTTAAAAATATTGTACACATTTACCTAAACTTAGATTCCACATGTTTTTATAAGATAAAAAAGACAGCTTTACTATATAATTTTTTCCTTAATTTATTTGTTTTAAAAATTTTAAATTCGATTCTATAACATAGAATTTTTCTATGACATTCTTTTGTTAGTAACATGTCAATCAAATGTTGTCAAACTGAAATTAGAACGCAAAATGTTTAACAAAACCTTAACACAAAAACAATATAAAACTTGTTACTACGAGTACAAGAGAGAAATTTATTTCAATTTCCACACAAAAAAATTAACAAAAAAAAAAAAACATTCAGTTAAAAATTCATAACTGAAGCACTCTTTATGTCCTTTGGCATTTATTTTAGGAACCATTCACGGCAACAGCGCAAAAAGGTAAAATGAACATAATATTTTGCTGTTATTCTGTTGTATTTTACAATATAATCAACCAAACAACAATAATAACAATTGACAAAATATTAAAAGTTTTATTTTGAACAATAAAATATAACAAAAAAAAAAGAAACGTTTTTTCTAATTTTTTTTTATTTCGTTATTTTCTGAGCAATTAAATAAAGCTCCTGCTGCTGATTTTGTTGGAATTTATTCGTTTTATGTCGTTATTGTTGTTTTCAAGTGTAATTTAAATTTATAAACTTTTCTTGTTTTTTTTACCTTTTTTGTAATTTACATACTACATACATATATATTTTGTTTTGTAAATTAACAAAGTTAATTTTTGGAAAAAATAAACAAAAATTAAAGCACTTAAGGGCAAAAGTTTGTTGTAAATTAAGGGAAAAAATGCGAAAAAACAAAGTACTCGTTGCAGCAACCTTTTAACTAAAAAAATTTCGAGAGAATAAAATAATCTTCAAATTTTCTTTAATTGAAATCCTAAAAATCTGTGCCCTTAAAGAAGGATTAACATTCCTTAGTTTTTCAATAGAAAAGCAGACATTTAAAATTTTTCCAATTTATGACTGTTTAAATTTTATAAATTTTTAATGCAAAATGTTTAAGTTTTCTTTAAAAGATCTTGCATGTCCTTAACATTATTTATCATCTTTTTATATATTTTATTTTAACCCACCACTACATCAATACTTCATATGGGCTATGATTGATGTTTAGGAGTCTGGATATTTGCATATGTGTGGCACATGTACTTACATTGTTTGTTGTTAATTTACAATGACAAAGCTAATCAAGAAGCCATCATATCTATGCAATACTCTAACACACAATCAAGCTCTGTCTGCCAGACTCCTTGCTTTATTTCACACGGTGTTGTGGTTTTAGCAACCAAAAAACGGGGTGTTACTTAAAGCTAATAGAACAAAAAATCAAATCCCAAAATCTTTACTTCGCCACTAACTTGAACTAACATTTAAAACAAACTTATGTCATCTGAGAATGACAGGAATTGTTAACCGTAATTTAAATTAAATCTTGTAGTGCCAAAAGTAAGGGAGTCACTAATTACATTAATATACTGAATATAATGAAAGGAATAACTTGGAAATAATCAAGTCAAGTTTTTGGAAATTCTGTAAAATGTGGTGTTTAAAAAAAAAAACTTTTTTTTAAGAAATGTTTTTATAGGAAAAAACGTTTTTTTTTTAAATTGTGATTGCCATAGAGACATGTTTTTCTTAAAAAAAAGGTGTCTCAATATGGTAACATAAAATCTATAAGGAATGTAAATATACATTAAGATATTAATTTAAATTAAAAACAAAATTAAAAAAGTCTTTTTGTAAAATTCTATAAAAAACTCTCTTTCCAAAAAAGTGTTTAATTTAGAGAGTAATAGCATGTTCACACGGCAAAATAAACCACTAGGTTCGCTCTCTGAAACACGATTACGAACCTTGGTGTTCACACAATTCTTCTTGTTTCATTTTGAGGTATTATTTGTGGTGCAAAAATTATTATTTTTTTATTTTTTTATTTAAATATAACTATATATACTCTTTATTTGTTTTGTTTGCACACATTTGTTTTTTGTTTGTTTTTTATTGTGTTTACATTTTTTTTGACGCTAGTTCAGATAAACTAGCGATATTTGTCATCAAAATTGGAGATGATACTAAATTCTGAGTGGTTCGCAGCAAGTTTCAAAATGAAACAGGTAGTTTCGCTCTTGAAATTTCGTATGGCGAAACAGGTTGGTTTTATCAAGATTGGGGCGCGAACCGTGAATGAGAGAGCGAACCTCGATATTTCCCGTCCGTGTGAACGTAGTATAAGAGCGTATTCAGACTGGAAAAGTTTACTTTAACAAACTTTGTTAAATTCTAATTTAAAATTTATTTCATATTCAGACAGGGAAAGTTTTCTTTGACATATTTTTTTTTATTTTTTTTTTATAAAATTCTTCATATTTGGCATTTTTGATTGGCTGGTTTACGATATATCTATTCTAAAAAATTTATGAGAAAAGGCTTTTACATCCTCTTTTTTTTCTTTCCTGAACTATAAACTTTTCAAAGAAAATTTTCCCTGTCTAATTGCGATATAACTGTTTTGAACAAATTTTTTAAGAAATAGATTTTCTTCAGAAAATCTATAATTTTTAAATATGGGTTCCATGTAAAGAAAATATCTTAAGGAATATATGTTTTTTTTAAAGTCTCTATGTAAAGACAAGGGTTGCTTATAAAAAGTGCCTCTTTTACAAACTAGATTTGATTGAAAATGTGTTCTATAAAGGAATATTTTTGTGCAACACATTTTTTAATGCAAAAAATGTTTATTAGAGCCATTTCTTTAAAGCAAAAATTGCTTCTAAATGCTTTAGCGTGCCTTTACTACACTACAGGGTGTCTAGTGACTGATTTATATTTTTAAACTTAAATAAAAAACGTAATAACTAACACAAAATTTTACTAAGAGCATTGAACGATAAAATGGAAATGCGGATTTGATTCTTAAAAAATATGTCATCCAGATGTCTTCGGTCGAGTTGAACACACTGTTTAAAATTTGTCGCCTGGCCTCGAGAATTTTCGAAGAAAAATGGTTCAATTATCTCATGCGTTAAAGCCTACTGATCCATTTTTATATGTAGAGCCATCAATTTTATTGTATTTATGTATTTAAGCACAAATATTTTAAAATTTTGTAAAGAAAACAAAGCCTATAATATTGACGGCGACACCTAGCCGAGACCATCAGTTTTACGAAGCTTAATTTAACTAAAATCTATATCCTGAACAAATCACGTGAAACTATTTGCTTTTACTTTGCGTTTGGTAAATACGAATGACTTGTTTTTATATGTAAATAGATACATAACTTAAAATTCAGTTGCGGCTAATAACCTGCGTAGAATAAGTTGTTAGATTGTGACTTTAGCTACAACTAATCGACTTCGTATTTACTTTTTTAAATTTGCCGATAGCATCGATAGGGGAAAAAAATATCGATATTCAAAGTAAAAATAAACTATCGTTACTATCGATAGTACTATCGGTTGTTTTGCAGATCTATCGTGCGTGGATAAGTCACACCAAACAGTTACCCTGGGGCAATGCAATGGTTTTTGATGTTTTAATCGAGAGTTGCGGCTTCTTGGAGACCAGTAATGCTTGTTTTGCTTGTTGACGTGGCCGTTTAAGTGAAAATTAACAAAATTGTCGACGAGCAATTACGTAAGAATCATTACTCTTAAAAATGTCTGCACAGCGAACGCGCGATGCTCATTCGACCACTGCGACATCGTGACTGACAAATCCGCACAATCGATAATTCCAACGGCGTCACCCTCCTTTTGCGTCGTTTATTACTTTTTGAAATTATCGTATATAAAAATATAAATTTGCTACCAGACACCTGTACTATATGGCTCTTAAAAAGCAGTTTATGTTTAAAACATGTTTTATTGAAAAAATTATTTAAACATAATTTTTTCTAAAGAAAATTTAAATTTTGAATTGACTTTATCTAGAGAAAACTTGTTTTTAACAAAAAGTTTTTTCCACGCAAAATTTGATTTTCAGTGGTACCCTTTTTTTAAGAAATTGTTGCTTTAAAATGCAATTTAAAACAAATTTTTTCAAGACACAGAGTCTTTTTAAATGACACATTCTACCTCTATAAAACGAGTATATCTTATATTGTCTCTTAAAATAGTACTTTGTCCAAAACATTTATCCTCTTTAAAGAACAAAGTTTGTTGTTAAAGAGACAAACTGGCAGAAACAAAACATACTTAGAAAAAGTATCTGTTCAAAGTGAAAGTTTTCCTTAGAAAATTTGTGTCTTTAAAAATTAAAAATTCTGCCAGCCTTAAAAGATTTTTCTATTTTAAATTATATTCTGTTAAAAAATAAATTTGTCTTAAAAAAATTTACATTTAAAAATTCTTTAGAAAATTGTCTGCTTAAAAATTTAGTTGCTGTTGAAACAATTCTCTTTACTTAAAAAATTCCTTGGGACAAAATTATTAATTTAGAGGCAAATTTTTCTTCAAAAAAACTATAATTAAAGAAGACAGATTTTTTTGCCTCGCAAAATGAAAAAAATTTCTAAAAAAAAATTATTTTGTGCGGAAATTTTCCTTTATAGAAGAGAGTCTAGTTTAAGGATTTATACAATTAACAATTTTTTTTCAAGATATCTCTAAAACATAAACAATATGAGAAAAAGTGTTTACTCTTCTAGGAAATTACTTTATAAATGATATATTATTTAATTCCAAAAAAATATTAATTTATTAAAAATTGTATTTTTATTTGTTTCTTTTCAGATTGTCGGTAAATTTAAAGGAAACCTTTAGTGTCGTGTCAAATGTGTTTTTTAAGTGTAATTTAAATGAATCTTTTTTGTGTAAAATTTTAATTTAACAAATTTAGTAACAATTGGTTGCTGTAACTTTTTATCGCTTGACAAGTCTACAGATATTTTGCATCAAAGTGTATCAACAATTAAAGAGCAACATGAATTATCAAAAGGGTAAGTCAGTCAGTTATTTTTCGATATTAATAAGAAAATTAAGATTTTTAAAAGAAATAGCTTTTTGGATTTGTTAAATATTGTTTCTAGGCTAAAAAAATTAACAATAATAAAATATCTATCAGCCTTAAAAATTATGAAAAATTTACAAAATGTTTAAAAATATTAAAGGCATTAATTATATTATTATTAGAATTGTTTTGGTTAAATTTATTTGTATTTTATAGCATCAAATCTTGATGTTTGTAAATTATTAACAAAAATGCTCAATTGTTATGTAATATTCAATGTACTTTTTGAAGACATATAAATTCTTTTATCATTTTGATTCCGTTTTCAAAAATTATAGCATATTTACAGGAGACGTGCCCAAAATATTTCTTTTTAATTTTCTGTAAATTTTTTTTTTTTGTAATTTCGCCGATTTTTATTTTATTTTTTCATTTAACCAACAAACAATTGATGAGACTCTGCCTTGACAACGTGTCTCACGTAACCAATGACGATCCAATGTTCAATTTAATATATATTTTTGTTTCTTTTTTTCTCTTCAGTTTGTCTAAATGTTCCGTTTAGTCAAAGGCTTGTATGTTAGACAAGTGTACAGTGGTGGTAGGCTCCTTTTTTTGTTGATGCTATGTGACTGACATAAATGCTGTTAATGCAGTTTTTCTCCAATTCTTTGTTGTTATCCTTTTTTTTTGGTTGTCTGGTATTTGTTAAAAGTTTTGTTCGCTTTGTTCAAGTTGCTTTATGCGTCTTTTTTTTCCGTGAACTAAAGAAGAACTGAGTAAAGACAAGATAAAACCATAATTCAATTAAATCAAATTATATGGGCATGTGTGTGTATGTGTGCAAATAAAACAGCATTTCTTTGTAGCTGAGTAGAATATTTGATGATCAAATTGAAGATTCCCAAGAAAATGTCACTGAAATTTAAAGGTATAAACAGTTCAAATGTTTAAGTTAAGGAATAGAAATTGTAAAAAAATAATTTCTCAAAATTGAAAGTCTTACGAAATATCCCTATATTGTTACGTTTTAGGCTTTTAAAAACTTCAGTTAAATTTTTTGGTACATAAGTAAATCTGGCTCTATTTTAATTGAAAATAAAAGGCAGATTTAAATTTTTCTTTATGAGATTCTTTATTTGCTTAAAAACAAAGTAACTTTGAACAAAACTTTAACTTTCGAAACATCTACAGCACCTTATTTTAATAAGTTTTTAAAGAAGATATTTGTAGAAGATTCTAGTCTTGGCTTTGTGCTTTCATTACGACGAAACTGATTTAAACAGCACATTTTCCATTTCTTAGCATTAAAGTACAACCAATTTAGATAGATTTTCACCAGGAAATCTATTAAATTAAAAACTGGTTGATTTTATTTCGATTTTATTCGTAACGTACTGAAACATATGCGTTATTGCACACCGACTCCTTTTTTTTTACAAAATATATCGAGTCAGTGACAAATGAGACTTACTGGAGGTTAACAGAGATAAGTAGATATCAAAGAAGAAGGTGGTTAACGGTTTCGTTCAGACATTTTAATAAAAAAGAATTAAACAATTTAGGGGACAGTTAATTTGTATCTACATTGATCCCCCGGGATCATGATGATATCTCCATCATGGTCCTTTTGCTCTCGGTTAAAAGAGGCCTGTCAAGCCTCGGGCGTTTGGGCCCTAAGTGGTGGTTCACCAGAATCTCTTTAGTACCAGGGGAAGCAGAATGCCATCAGCACTTATCCTGGACTGGTTATTGGTAAGGTCCCTTAGGAGTCCACGTGGTGGTGGTCACATGAGTTTTTATTTAGTAGAAAGAGGTGTCAATTTGTGCTGATATCGTCTTCGAACTTATTTCATACGGTTGAACCATACACCTCTTTGAGTATTACTAAATTAATACATGCTTTGCAATAGAAAATTGAGTCCTGGCTGATGCTTACGTTGGTCACAAACTTTTGTCAGCCATTTCTCTTAGGTAAGCTGCTGTGCAGTCAGGGAACTAGTTAGCCAGAGCTCTCGAGCAAGATGCCTGTTCTGTTAACCGAAATTGTAATAAGCAGAAAATTTGCTACCTGTGTGTTTTAACACGATTTAACTCATGGTTTGACCACTGTCAGGTAATGTGACTCGATGAGCGTACTCAAATTTGCATCTGTATCTACATTAAAAGCCAGTTAAACTGATATTTGGTGATTTTATTGCATCCAATTTATTACAGTATGTCGAACATTTTATGACTGAGATGACAAAACAATTTATTGCAGGGATCAAATATGTTCCTCGTCAATCCATCGTTAGTGCATTGTCTTACCGTCTTTTTTCTGCAAGACATAAGATAAAAAGGAATTGCAAACAGAATAGAAAATATAGTCTGTGGCGAATACAACTTTGATTTTGTGTTTTAAAAAACACGTGATAATTTGTTGTTTCCCTTGAAATGTCAGTCCTTCTGTTCGTTGCAGGTTAAATTTTTATTTGATCGCATTGGAACGTTATCCTAGTTTTTTGTTTGCTGTAGCTCTTTTTGTTTTGTAAACTTACCTGTAGTCCAAAAATAAACACCACTTTTCTCCAAAATTAAATAGAATTTTATAAGAAATTAGGTAAATTGTAGATGTAGGTGCGTAGTCTTCTTAATTTTTATTTCATATAGTTTGAATATTTTCTGAAATATGGCAGATTAAAAATTTCAACCCTCTTCGCTGTCTGGCTTAAAATGACCATTTACTTAAAAAATTCAATTACCACTACACATTATGTTTTCCAGCTTTACTGACTAGAAAAGTAGTTGCTATATCCTTATCCGAGCTATATTGCTGAAGTTGATTTCTTCTTGCTATGGCTTAAGCTGCAACATATTAGGCTTTGATCTTTCTAGGGTTTTTGTAATACAGAGATGACCACAGCTGGAAGTATCGTAGAACTCCTTTAAATGTTCCAATTTAGAAAATGACAACATAAGTAAAGTTTTGGCAATTTTGCGTTTATTAAATGCTGGCTTTTCTATCAAGCTCAATTGAAGTTAATTAGTTAAGTTTGGCTAATAATATAATTTAAATATATAATTTTGGCTGTGCCTATTTGCTTTTATTAGACATCAGTAATGCATTGTTTTTCTAAAGTCTTTTTAAAAAGTCGGGAAAGTATATCTTCAATGCTACGTTTTCTGCCTTTTCAGTGATCAGTGCTGAACTTAATGGTCTAAAGCCGTATTTTGTTTGCAATCCAGCTATCCCCTGAGCGTAAAATGATTAGCTTTTGTTGAACGCATTTAAAATTATTTATACGTTTTTTTTAACGGTAATTTATGGAAAATTTTTTTAACTAAAAGAAAAATTTTAAAATCAATTTTAATTAAATGTTTCTTTAAGATTTTGAATTTCAATTTTTTTATATGAAAAACAAATTTTTTAAAAAAATTCATAATTGTTTAGTTTTCCTAATTTAAACTGCTTAGCCGCTTCTACCCTAATTCTTTAATTTTCATTTCAATTTCCTCTACCAGCAAAATATATTTAGTTTTTTTTTCTTTCTAAATTGTTGTGTTTTTCATTTTCCATTATTTTCTTCTCTTTTTTTTTAATTTCTGTTTAATGTTGGTAACATTGTTATCCTTCTAATGGATTTATTTCCAATTAGTTTCAGTGATAACATTTACAATCCCATTGTAACCCCAATTTTGTTTATAATGCTGCATCATACAAGTCTTTTGTATGGTTGAACAGGCAGCCAGTGAGTTTTTTTCTATAATATAAAGCTCTTCCACTATTACTTCCCTCTAACATAACACTGGCCAACAGAGATTTAGCAAATCATGACCCAGTTACTTGATGTTGTTAATATTGTATAGTGATGATAACAATAAAATTGAGAAGTTATTTTATGTATGTGGATATGTATGTCTGTTTGTTGTGATGATATGTTGTTAATTTGTATTTTTGATCTCCTCCAAAATTGCTAGAAAAAAAAAATGAGGAGTAAAATTTTATGCGATTATAATGAACGAATGAATGAAGCATTAGAAGGGATCGGTTGTTCGTTCGGTCGCTGGGTCTATTACTTTCAGCTTATTTTAGATTTTTGCTGAGTCATATGTATATGTTAATATTAGCAGCAGTTTACAACGCATCATATAATATTTTCTTAAACAAATAAATGAACTACATAGACGAATACATATTAAGATGCTGTTGTTAGTTTAAAAGGTAATAAGAAAAAGAAGAGAGTACACATTTAAGTAAAGGGATGTGATACCGGGTTGTTTGGGAAATATTGGGCTGAAAATGAATAGAAAAATAGACATGAGCTAGAACTTAATTAATATGAAGAAATTTTTACCCGAACAAGCATATAATCAGAACAGAGTCTAAATAAATCCAAATAATATTTAGAGTTTATATAAATATTTTCATTTTAATTTCCTTAAGCACTTTAAAGCTTTCGTTTGAAATTTTTTAATGATATCGAAGGAAATTAATGTTTATGTTAGAAATTGCGTTTTTACAATTATTTTAGCATTGTGAATTAAAAAATTGTTTATAAAAAGGGTATTTTTTATAGAGGTATAAAATGTTGAGTTGGCAACACTTTTTTAACTGGAGGCCATTTTGTCAGCTGTTAAGTGATTTATGTTAAGTTTGGTTTGGCATTTCAACATGAATAGACTGACGCCTGAACAACGCTTCCATACTGTGCAAATTTATTTTGAAAATCATGGTTCTGTTCGAAATGCGTATCGCGAACTACTTCTATGTTACGGTCAACATAATCGTCCATCATAGCTATTAATTCGATTAAGTATGGAACGTTTTCGCCGTGTTTGGAGTGATGATAATCTCCAAGTGTATGTTGAGACACCGTTACATCCAGGGTTTAAAAAGCTGCAGTCAACATTTATGGAAAAACAAAGCAAACAGTTGCTTTTCCATACATGTTGACTGCAGTTTTTTAAACGCTGGTTACATCCGGAAAAACTGACTATATTCATTCCTTTTACTCCTATAAGGAGCATAGGGCCGAATGCTTTATGGGCTGGTGGAATTATTGGTCTGTATTTCTTTATAGAGCCATGATTACTAACTTTTTCGTTTATCAATTGAACAACCATTTGTTGTGGTTTCAACAAGACGGCGCAACATATCACACAGCTCGTGCCACAATTAATTTATCAAAGGAAACGTTTGGTAACCGCATAGTTTCACGTTTTGGACCCGTGAATTCAAAGTTTTATACCTCGTAAATTCATAGTTTTATACCTCGATAAAAAAACATCCTTTACTGTGAAATGACCAAAAATTCCCGTTTGAGCTTTCAAATACCGAATTCTGCTTTTGAGTTGTTCCAATTAGGAAATAAATTTAATTAATACTTTAAAAGTTATATAGACTTCAATTTGTTTAAATTAACATTTTCTGCACCTTGATGTTTAGTCGCACACTCGCACGTATTGTGTTTGTACATAAGCACATGAGGTTGACTTCTTTTTGCTTCTACTGAATCGATTTGGCGATTTTTGGTACATGATTAAAAACAGTTGTAAAATATTTGAAAGCGACTAAAAAAATATTTATTTTACTTTTTTTTGAGGCAATTGTTAAATTAGTAAGTAAATTATTAATAAAATAATCCAAATTGCAGTCGGGCGATTTATCATATTTTCAATACTAAACCGCGTACGGGAACATACGTGAATTAGATTTGTGTCTGTATCGTCATCAAGTGACTGTGGTCAAACCACGAGTTAAATTAATATGCGTTAACTATCGCCCCTGTGTGACTTGCAAGGAACACACAGGTATCAAATTTCTACCCATTATGATTCACAGATAATACAGTAGGCACCTTGCTCGAGAGCTCGGGCTATCTAGATAGACTTTGTTGTCAGACTTACTATAAAACAGAGCCTGAGAAGATCCGGCTGACCGAAGTCTGTCACCAGCACAAGGATCAGCCAGGACTCCGTGTGTGTGCACAGCGTGTGTTACTTAGTAACACTCATAGAGGTTTATGGTTCAACCGTCCGAAGACGAATATCAGACAAATTGACATCTCTTCCTGCTAATTTAAAAATTCAGGTGACAACCACAGCCACCACGTGTACCCCGAAGGGACCTTCACAAATAACCAGTCCAGGACTCAGTCCCAGGGGCTTATTGGTTCTGTGGTACCAGAGAGATTCTGGTAAACCAACAATTTGGGTCCGTGCTAGGATTTGCACCATGATGGGACGTTATCATAATGATGCTTTTATATTTGCCGCCGGGGAGGCGTACGGGAACAGTATGTGATTTGTCTTAATAGTCTGGTGGGGAGAATGTTTTCCACAGACAGCTAAATCGCCTCAAAAATTTACAAAGACTAAGAATGTGGGTATATATTTTTGGGTCTTAGATTAATACTTTTTGGCATTATATACCTA